>JAHDVE020000772.1:0-95450 GCA_022606495.2 Halesus radiatus
CTGGATGAGTGTTTTAGATTAATAATTATTGTTTATAAAAATAATAATTGTTACCCTTTGCACTATGCACAAAAATCTTGTCTTAAGTTTTAAAGAACTTTAGTTTATCAATTAATAATTAAATAAGTATTTAATTCCCATTCTGAACCACCGGACCGAGCTCGAGCGTCGAGTGGCGAGGCTTAAGACTGTTACTACAAACCGACTCTTTTCAATATTATTTCATTTATTAGCAAAAAAGAGGCTACCTAGCATTTATTTTATGAATTTTAGATTTCTATAATTCATTAAGAATGTATTTCACATAAAGTCTATTAAAATGTATGAAAAAACTATCCCGCCAAAGCGCGCCGCTAGGGGCCCTAGTGTACCGTGTTGCCATCTTAATGTATGGAAAACGTCAGAAACGGTGCGTATTATATATATCAGGGGTGGCCAAACTTTTGACCACTACGATCGACTATTTTTTAAATTATACACGGCGGTCTACCAACATCTTATGTGTTAGGTGATCATAAGAAAAATAGTAATTTAAAGTCAATAATATGTTTAAATTTAAAATAAACATAGATAATAATAATAATAATACATATTCAATATCAAGTTCTAATACGAGAAAATAATGATTTTTTTTTTAAAACTAATTAGTTTATAAATAAAACAATACGTTTTTAAAAATTTATTGTTATTAATCCGAACAATGTTATTGTAGATACGTATTAACTGTTATTTTTTATTTCGTATCAGAGGACGCGCTGGAGACATGACATTGCATATTTTCAGCAAGCTTTTCATATTGTGGTTCCATATGTACTTATAGCTATTCGTAAACATGCTGTCAAATGGTCATCTGTCAAACGGGAGCGATGTTTTGTTTTGATTGCATTCATGGCAGAAGATGTCTCTGTCGCACGATTTGTCTCACAAGCTTTGTAGGACGGGCGTCAGAGATGTGTACATATCGACAGGCGGGCGACTAAATTGTTACACGCGATCGACCAGTCGACCGCGGTCTACGCTTTGGCCGTCTATGATGTATATTTATACGGTACTTGATAATATCAATAATTTTGAGTAAGTACCTACGTGCATTTTTGCCCGGCAATTAGTTCCATCGACCAGCCGGTACACCCACAATAAAGTTCGTTGAGTTCCAAAATGATAACATTCGATTGATTATTCGTTTATCGGCTTTATAGCGTTGCACTTTACGCCTCCTCCCGCTGCCTGCAATCTGCATGAGATGTGAGATACTGCCCCGTCAGCGTCCGGCGGACCTCATTTACCCGCCATATAAATTAATTTATTTCGAGAGTCACCCGGCATCAGAAAACATCCGTTAAAATCGTTAACATTGACATTTCACTTTTATTTCAGCAGGATGACAGGTCGTTTAGTATCCGCAGGTTTTAATTATAAACGTGTTGTGGGTACGGTGTACCTTCCTTGATTTAAAATGTAGTCATTCATGTTATGACAGTTATTTGGCCTCCTGTTGTCATTACACCGAATTGCGAATATTTTCATTTATTTTTATTTTATTTAACATTTCGTCCCAGTCCCATGACAGCTGCTCTGAAGTCACTATTGAAGTAGCGTTTTAAAATACTGGAAGTTCATAACACTAAGACACGACTTAAATCTCGCGTGTCAATTGATATATTTATTTTATTTTATCAAGTCAAGCTCCAAGTAATCTTATAGAATCAGACCCGGTTTTTTATAATCTGCCGGTAATTTTATTTTTTACATTAATTCCTTTCAAACATTTAGGATTCGAGCTGTTTAAAGCATCGTTTCTGCATATTTACAGTTTCGTGCTTAGATGTTTGTCGTTTTCGAGAACAAGAAATATAGAGTTGTTTTGATATGTTGCATAAACCCCCATTTGTTTCATTGGAAAAATATATGACGGCAACTTTACACAGCTTTAATGTTACATATTTGCACATCTGACGTTGCTCATCGATACAGTAGAAAAATAACAAATGAATGCTTGTAAATCTTTCATTAATTTATTTTACCACTTGCACCGTGCATCATAATCCCCTTATATTCGCGAATGCGATGACGAGAGCGGCAGGGGCCGCGCCCAGGGCTCCAACGTAAGAAACATGGGAGGCCCGGCGAGCGGCGAGTATGGAGAAGTATGGATTACAGCCGCCCTTCAGACGGGTTCTGGATTCTATAAATACCTTGGATTTATGTAACCGGTAACCTGTAAGCTTGTACTCCCTGTCGGTGCTTTTCCCGGCGCGGCTAGGCGCCGGTGGCCTGCCGCTGCCACCCCGCCGCCCCCGGTGATTATTTCACGGGCACAATTTGCCATCCGCCCACGCACTCCGCCTCGCGGTAATGGGCCCGGCTAATGGAGTTTGGTCGCCTTCATGCCCTACCACCGCTAATGACCGCGCTCTGACGAATAAAACATGCACATAATTATTATGCGAATATTTATCTGCAGGTATATAGGTTGATTATTGATATCCATTCATTCGCCTAGCCGCCTGGGAACATACCGAAAATTCATAAAACAATATTAACTAACTAACTAACCATCACGCCGTTTCCCCGCAGGGGTAGGCAGAGAGGACGGACCGCCAAACAACTCGATCTTGGCATAAACTGGTAAAACTGGTAAAACTTGGTAAAACAGTATAATTATAGGAATGCTTGTTATTGTTGATTTACGAGTCAGACTCCCAGGGGAGCAGTATGGACTCTTATTGTAAGGCAAGTGCAACAATGAGAGACTACACACAATAGTCCGGTTTACTAGCTGCGACGTTATTGGAACCCGCGCCCTTAGATATATTGCCGTGAAAACAGTCACCGGTCGTGTGATGGAGCTTCTCTTTGTGTAAAAAGCGGGGATAATACCTGTAACCAGTGGCGTGCAGTCTATAAATGCTGAAAAGTTGTGCCTACCCCAAGAAAAACAACGAACTGTAAAGTGAAATTAAAAAATGTGAAAAATATCCAAGAAAAGGGTAAAAATATAAGTTGTACGTTCATTTTTTCAGTTGGCCGCGATAATCAGTGGGAGATAATAATAAAATAATAATTTTCAAATATTTAAGGCACTATTCATACCCGAACTTGAAAAACTACACACAGCCTAAAACATAGGACAATGCACGTCACTACCTATAACCTAATCGGACGGTGTTACCCCGTTAATATCCCAACAGTTAGCACAATTTATAATGTTCATTTTTGTTTTGGAAGGATAGGGCTCTTCTAGTTATTTTATATCAATGATGAAGGTGTGTTTTTAATTGTCGGAAATCGATATTTGTTACGTCGACGCTTGGTATCCGGTGCAAGTTCAGTGGGATAACTTACGGAGCTTTTGATTTTTTAATCTGACATTTATACGTTGGATTAACCGGATGCCTTTAATGCATTTATACTCAACATCCCGGGAACACCCAGTCGCCATAGCCATAGCCATTAGACATGCCTACAGACCATTCTGTTCCATCAGTCAAATTAGGCTTTTCGTTTTCTTGGGAATATGGTAGACCCGTACCAGATACCAGTATACTTCGATTCGTTACTAAATCTCTGAATTTTCTTTTTACAAAGCTAATATTTGCTGCGTTCAGTGAAGTAATAACACTTCCCGGAAACTTTAAATACTGTTTGTTTTTGTGTGCCAAATAATAAGATTTTTTTTAATTGTCTGCTATTTTTAAATGAAACAAGACATTTTGCGAATTCACATTAAGCATTCGTTCTCTTCAGTATTTCATATGTTTATTTTCTCTAAGATTTATTTCTCTATTTTCTTAGTAAATTGTGCGGTTCATAATAACTCATAGCATAGGAATATTAAATTCTTATCTCAAAACTACTAAAGTCATGAACTTTGGCTGAACAGCCGTCTTTCTCATATCATTTCAGGTGTAGGTGGATAAGACAATTTATTTTTTATTTATTTCATCAAAGATAATTTTTTTACAAAATTCGCAAAAACTGTGACCTTACTGGGGTACCCTTGGTCACATTGTACATGGTTTTGTGTAGAAATTATAAATCAGGTACATTTTTTTTGTAAGTATGTTATGTGAATTTAAATGTAAATATTACATATAAGCATAGTTAACAGGTAAGCAATATAAAAAAAAATATTAGTGGAGGACAATTATAAAGCTATAGAGGAACAAAAAATCTTAAATCTATAAAAAAACCATAACATTGGCGTTAACCTTTGGTAGGTTGCAACATTGTATCTATTTTCTCCCTCCCCGTGTCCATATTCCATATCTTAATCCCTCTTTTGAAGTCGGTCAATTTTTTTATGGCTTTTTTTGCTGGAGGGAGTAATTTTTGTAAATAAATATTGTATAATCTTGTAATAATTCTTGTAAACTTGTCTTGTTTGTTTCAAATGAAGGTAATAAGATGAACTAATTAAAGTATTTGTTATTTCAGTTTTCACGACTCTAGTGTCTACCATTGAACACAGCGCACAAGTTTAACACGTGCTGTAGAATTAGGCTTTTCCACTTCGGCTTCCCCTACAGAGAAGCCTGACAGAGCTGAAGTCAGTTCGGCCTCACTATTTATAGCTCGAGTTTATTTATCGCACAGCTGTTGCCGCCCTACAAAGCCTTTGCTGAAAAAAGGCCACAAAATAGACTCCAGGAATGTAGATTTTTTGCTGTCGTTTCCTCTTTTTTCTTGTAAAGCACTGTGTACATGTTCTATTTAAGGAGCTTATTATTTTATCTGTTTGATTTTATCCACGTCTTACGTTCAACTGGACGCCTGATAAAAATAAATGACTCGAATAAAGCATTCCTTCGGATTTACACATGCACGTTATTTATTTCGCCTTCAGAAAGCATACAATCCAGCTTTTCTCGTGTTGATATTATTTATCTGCGGCTGACGTTAGCAGTTTATTAGCAGTGCCAAAACACTCCCTTGGATTTAATAAATTATTACATCAGACGTAAATGGATATATTCTAAGTACGAACCGACAGCCGACAGCCGACACCGATGGTCCGTACTGCTGATTGCTGATTAAGTTGTCAACCCCAAAGTGCGCCTGACAGCGACAGTACGATAGATCAGAGTTGGCACAAGCCGATACTAACGACTTCATAATATTATGCACTTGACTCCGATGCGTTTATATTCTGGTATAACCTGAGTTGAATTATTAAATGCACACAGAGAGTCCAAGCACGCCGAATACCTTTGTATTTGAAAAGCGTCTACGTATTACTTGAATCTTTTTACATATTGAATAATTTATAAAGGGTTGCCATCTACGGCCGACTCACGGAGTGTTTAATGTCTCGATATCCGTGAAATAGGATCACGGTGTCAAGGTAACCTCCTTCATTCCATTTGTGTTTAGATTTATGGCTTTAAGCGTATCTTTGGCTAATTAATTGAAGCCGCCTTATTTTGAATTACAAATATATACCTCAACCCGTTGCGATAATTCACCGGATCAAAGCTCGCAACCCATAGTCAGTATAGCATAGGCGCAGGCCAGCCATAGCTACCCGATCTACCCACAGATCCCATAACTACCACGATAGCTAATGGCTAGTAAAGCTACCCATCTGTGTGTAGCTCACAGCTCACAATAATCCACTAGGCTGGTGTTTGTACTTCCCTAAAAAGGACGACTCGTTCGGTTGCCACGTCTGGATCCGGTTAATTGAAATGGGAGACCTTGGTATCACTTTATAAGAATGCGCATGCTTTAAAGTCCCGACTTGTTGTTTTTTGTTGTTATCCTCGTGCATTTTTAAGAGGGCATTGTATGGCATGCGTTCCTAGTCTGAACGGCTGTAGTTTATGATATATTATGTTTTTACATTAATTGTTGTCCATTCTCATTATTGATATTTGGACGGCGTTTATGTCTATATTAAGTAGGTATTGAGGGGAAAAAATGCTCTTGAATATTCGAACTTCATAGTTGTCATGCCTTCGTGTCAGTTCTCTTTGTATGCAGAAAATTCTTCAAATTGAGCTGGTTCTTGCCGACTACCAAATAAATTATTATTTTTTTGTGGGAAATATGGCTTGATGCTGTTAACCAGTTATAAGTAATCTCTTAATTGCGTGATATTTTTCAAACTTTTCAAACTCATGTTCCTTTTTGTTACCTATTCATTTTGTTCATGGGTTGATATATAAAAAGCTATCAGGTAAGATATTGACTACATCACGATAGTGCAGAACATACCCGCTGTGAGTTGGGATGTAATGAGCGTGGTAGTACTGAGTTCGAGTACAGCGGTACAGTGGCGTGGTGCAGTAGTCGAGCACCCAGCACCGAGCACGTGATGTTAGTCATTATTAACGCCCATTTCACTCTGTTTCGCTTCGCATAAAGTTGGCGATGACGCCGAGATTGTCGAGGGATCATCTCCTCGCTTCCATCCGACAACTCACAGACGGTTCCATTTCACGCCTCTTACTCGTATGTTATATCGGGTTGATTCTAATATCTCGTGTTTGTACCCGAAACTAAGTTCAAGGAAACTCTTATTGCGATGTCTGTTATGGTTTAGGTCCATTTATAGGCAAGCGAGTGCATGCCTCGCCCTCCCGAACATTCCCCCGCGGATTGAGTTATATCGAAATAGTTGCACGACGAATTGGTATAAATGTTGAGCAAATCGGATCAGATCACAGAAACCGTGTCGCGATGTCACCCAGGAGCAAATGCCACCATGTTGGGCAGCAGCCTGCGTTCGGTGTGAATTCTTCGAATCGCTCCGTTAACGAGGGCGAGGGTCCGCATCACAAAAGTTCTCAGTCGCAATCACATACATCTGAAAGTTGTCGGGAAATTGTCTCGCTCTACGCGCTACTCTCTAGGTAACACGGTGCAATCGATGCAGTTTTCATTGTATCGCGTGTAATCGAATTGGCGTATAATCCCAAGGACTCGGGTGCGAAGGTAAGGATGCGGGATGCGGTCGCTATTCGGCCCTTCCTTTTAAGGGCCACGCAGCATCTGATAGTCCCCGTCATCTCCATACTAGGCCGCTTTCTGCACTGCCAATTCAATCAAAGCAGCGCGATTTTTATCCCACCAACCTTTATCCGATCTGCGGATCTCGGATCTCGGATACCATTAAGTAATAAATAAAAAGGATGCGGCGAATCGAGCTGATATTATTTAGTCGAGACATACTGGACTGGGTAATGGTTACTGGGTCGTGCTGCACTCGAGGTCGGTGGCGAATGAATAAATATAATGACTGTCTTCTCTCTACTGGGTTCATAAAGTACACGTATTGTCTGTGTAGTAGGTACGTGCAACGAATCATATTTTGTGTCCTTAAACCGTAAATTTATTATTGAATGGTCAATAGTATATACTGGGTGCCTTCGTTTCAATTCTTGGGGTACGTAACTTGTGTAGGTATCCATTAATGTTTCGCAGTGGTCTTCAAACATTCCACACTAGTTTTTGGTCCACCAAGAATGGACTCGAAAAGGGTATTTAAGTATGGTTATAAATACTGATGAGACAGACTGGACCTAATAATAATTTGATTCCCATGGAACGTGGTGGAAGTCCCATATTTTGAGTAGAAATGGCAGATCGCCTTGCGAGCGGCGTGCAGGATTGCAGGTCTGCGGTCTGCCAGCAATGAGGGGTACGCGGTATGCACTGAATGCAGTATCCGAACCCAGATTTTCTCCATATAAGGAAACGCTTATTGACATTGATGGGAGAATGTTTCGAATCTTCGGATACAGAAACAGTTTGAATCTCATTTTGCATGTGAATCATGGCAACTTTTGCAAAAGATCGTTGTCGTTGCTCTGAAAAATATTTTTATTGTTCAACTCCTTTTTTGCGCTTTGGAATATCATTAAGTAAGAAATCAGAGAAATGTAAATATTTTTCCAGTGACAAAAAAGTTATTTTAATGTTTAACGTATTCACGCCAGAAAAATGCAAAATTATTCATCATGAAATGCAATTAACGCCTTCTCCAACAAATAGTACTAGTTCGTAATTATCACAATAAACATGCTATTATCGATACTTGCCTTTTAATTATGATCAATACCTTTGATTACCTGACTATTTAAGCAAACGGAAAGGCATTCTCATGCACCAGTTGGCCTAAATTATATACATATATAATGCAGTTAATTAATTAATCGACTTTAAATGATTAAGCGAATACCTTGTGCAGTTAGTAGTCTTTAACTGACATTTCTCGCGGGTCGCGACATAAATAATAAATATCCACCACCAAAATAGAAGGCATCCGCGATTTATCACTTCAGTCTTTTTTTCTACCTAAACGAGCTAAATTCTAGTTTCTATTATAGAATCGGACTGTTTTGGTAGGATTACCTCCCCTGAGATTTTAGGCTCCCTAATTTTCTTCTTCTTTTGGATGAACCTTCCAAGCTTTGCCTTTTATCTTTATTGTTTTAAAACAAAGCAACAAAATGTTCTTATTTTAAAACACTTGATGAATATTATTATTTGTTTTTGTGTTTAATTCGTAAACAAAGTGACAAAGTAACTATTTGAACATAAATTCAACTTTTTAAAATTTTTGTTCCATCAAAATTTCCTATTTTTCTAATTTTTGTATTATCAATTGTTTCTTTAGAGTTGGATTCGATACACACGCACTTCTTATGATTATTGTGCGAAAAAAATGCAATGTGCATTTTTTGCAATTTTTGCATTGCGTACATTTTTTATAAAGTTAATGAAACTTTTGCATTTTTCCGCAATTTATTTTTCATTTTTTCACACGAAAAACGTCATATTATGGATTATCATCTTTATATTATCACAGTTAGTATATATGGTTTTATCAGAACTTATAATAAATAGGTTCTATAAAAATACGAATTTGAGTTAACAAGCAGGGATTTCCAGGAGATTGGACATTGATGGGAAGACCCGATTACGGGCCGAGCGTTACGCGCGATTATCGATTCGAACATAAGTTTTTTGAGTTTGCGATTTGAAACTATTCAGTTAAGACGTAACTTATTTTTAAATTAACGTGTCTAAATAATAAAACTAAAATTTAATATGTTGTCGATAAAGTGTTATCGAGAACTGAATTGGGATGGAGATAACCCGTTTTATAAAGTTTGTAAATAATGAAATACCCATTATTTTATTTTTACTGCATGCATATATTTTGTTTACGTTTAAATTAGTACTAATTTTTATTTATTTTAAAAACATCGTACTCTAGTTAACATCCGACACGTGCATAATCATTTTTTTTTGTTATCTTCGCCATCCCATTACAGATTCACACAGACAAAAAGTTTATTGTCCACCAGCATGAAGCGCGAAGCATATTTAAAACAAACTGAAGTCGGAAGGAAGTGCATCACAGCAAACCCTAAAAACTTGCTTTCAAGAAATATCGAAACATGATGATCAAATGCATTTCAATGCGGATTTAACCCTTTAGGTGCCATCGAACAATATATCGTTCCAACACATTAATGTACTTGAGTGCCACGGAACGGTATATAGCTCGAGCCATAAAATTCGTCACGCGTTACCCACGGTTCTTAAATTATGTCCCATTATTGAAAACATGTGTCTAAAAATAAAAGTAATCGAAATAAAAAATATATATTGTTGTGTTTTAGGAAAATGTGGGGAAGGAGAGGAGGTAGGGTAGGAAGATAGCCCCAAGTTGGTGCCAGCGTTATGTTTCTGGAGAGTGAGGAGACAAGAATTTCAGCGTGACTTACCCAGGTGATAGTCTCCTAGGTAGGTGCATCGTCGTCCGGACAATGGTTAGCTCAGATCCCGGTACAGCATGAGATTTCATCTCTCTCAGAGTCAAGTGAGTCGACCGCAGTCTTATAATTGGAAGTGAGGCAATTGTTAATCTACGTTAAATGATGCGAGGGAGTACTTTCAGTCTCAGAATTTATTGTATAGTGATAATAGACATTACAGGTTATGTACAATCGTATGCATAGTAAAAGGGTCCTATTCCTGACAAAGTTAAATATCACTCTCTGATGAAATTCTAGACCGGGTGTTTCAATTATGGCAAAGGCAAGTACAACACATACAAGAGGGAAGGTTAGGACAGCTTACATGAGGTTGTCGGGGCAGTGTCGTCTCATATTTATGGTCGAGGCGGTCGGCGTGAGCCGCAGGCAGGAACACAAACGTCGTACATCGTCGTACATCTCCACACTGAGTTTTAGTTATTTTTAAATTACAAGTCACCATCTTAGGTGTTTTAAGGTAAGCGGGCACGAATAGCTAGGGGCTTCATGCCCGCATGCGATCACGTTGCCAAACAGACTTGGATGACGAAATAACGGCTTTGGCCGCGAACTCTTACAGAGAACGCATGTATCGGCTTGTTGGCCCGACTGGAAGTGAGTGGTGAACAGAAGTGCTCCCGAACCGCAGTCGCTTCCTGTTACCCTGTTATCTGGTCGGTAATAAATGTATGGCTCTCATTGGTTGATTATGAGCTGCAAAATCACCTAATTGGTTGATTTCTGGAGGGTCGTTTCGTAATTGGTTGCCCAGGTATTTTGTTGTGACAAGGAGCTAGAATTTAACGTAGGGTCACCCTTTTGTTACATAACAATATATTCATGGATTATCGACACTTCTCCAGCATTTAAAAAAAATACATGTGGCACCTAAATGGTTAAAACAATGGTCACGGACAATATTCCTCTGAAAAAATTAATTATCCAAATTTGAAGTATTTTCTCATGAAATACTTGCAAGTACAATATTCCTGACCAGCCGACTTTGAAAAAGGGAACCGTTGATTTCAGATATGTAGAAACATTAATTAATTAAATAATGTTATAGTTGAATATTATTTTTACAATGTAGTAGATAAACCAACAGATGCACGCGGTAGATATACGAGTATGGCATATTAGACGAAGAGAATCCAGGGAAATCATCAAGCAACTAGAAACAACTAATAATTTGACAAAAGACTCACTGACAATATTTTTCTTCTCTGATGTTATCCCATCAGAAAAGTTTATTTTATTTTTTTATCTGATGCGGCACCTTATTTGGTTAAGGCATGAAATTTAAAAAAAAAAATTTGCAATTTAATCCACGTGACCTGTTTGGCTCACGGCATATACAGAGTTGCAGAATGTGTGAGAGAGTAGTTTCCCATGGTAAATAATCTTATTAACTGTAAAAAAAAAGTATTTCTAAAAGCTCCAACACGCATTCATCCTTACAAAGACAAATTTCCAAATGTTCAGTTACCTCCACAACCAATTATAACTCGTTGGGGCACATGGCTTGACGCAGCTATATTTTCGGCTAACAATTACGATGAAATTAAAAGTGTAATTGACGATCTGACCGACTCTTCTTCCGCCGTTCTATCACACTTAAAGATTTTTTTTTAAATACGGAGCTAATGAAACATTTAATATTTATAAAATCAAGTTATTCTATCTTATCTACATCTATTAAGTTTAGAAAGTACTTATTTTTTTCTTTAGTGGAGTCAGTAGTCAGTTGCTCTGATAAATAAATTAGAATCCGATTGCAAAAAGTCTGTGGAGTAAATCGGGTCGGTTGTTCTAAACAATTTTAACTCGGTGATAGAAAATAATACAGGTTTTCAATTTTTTTTTTTTAATATTTTGAACATTTTTATTGTTGTCTTTGAAAATAACGTGAATATGCCTGATTTAGAAACAAAAATTATTCTAAAACTTAAATATACTCCTATTGCATCAGTAGATGTTTAGAGAAGTTTTTGGATTTTCAAACACATGTTTAGCGATAAAAAGGCATAATCTCCTACTGGAAACTTTGAAAAATACTTAGTTGTTAACTGTTTATAATTGTAATGCATAATTTAAATTGAGGGTTAAAACCCTTAATATTAAAATATTGTTTTTTACTGTGGTTTTTTTTTAATATCAATAAACTTATTTTTAAGATGTAATGAATGTTGTTTCCTTTTACAGAAATAATCTTCGCCAAAACTCATTTCATAAAACAATTCCTAACATGAAAATCATTAAATGTAAACAACCATATAAATTTGAATTATTTGAGCGAATCCAATATTTTGCATATTTTTTTGCATTTTTTGTCAATTTTTAGTGCATTTAAATGCACTTTTTTTTTGTTTTTTTCCTCTACTTAGTTATGATATTTCGAAACCGACTGAAATCGACCGAAAACGCTTCGCGGGCCGCTACTCTGAAACCCCTTATGAGCTAGAACATCTTATCACGTATGGAGGAAATCGAATAAAGGCTTATTAAAGGATAACTTTTTCCTGCCCTTTTGCCACTTCAATAAAAACTCATATTATTGTGCAATGTAAAAAGTGTTCATTGAATGTTCAATTATGGTAGTCTTTATTTGCTGTCTTTAGTTTGTTTGTGGTTTACCATCGTTATTGAGATCTGTATAGTTACTTATGACGGCGTTTGCTCAATGATTGGAGAAGTTCTTTACATGTATAATATACCTACCATAATTTATTTATTACAATAAAGTAAAGTGAACCAAAACTTGCAGGGTGTCGTTTTTCCAGTAGGCCTCGCCAGTTCCCCACTGCCCATTTCCAAAGCTGACCTAGGTACAGGTGGTAGAGGAGACCACAAAATATATGGAATAAAAACCCACTCGGATAAGATTAAATAAAGTCAGTACATTATTTCCCACAGTGGCCATAATATGATCGCATTATACCGTACAATGAGTTGGGAATTCGGTCAGTACGAGCCAGTAGCCAGTAGCCACACAATGAAGTCGATCTGATGAAATGCATCGGGCCACGGGCACACCATTGTATTTAGTTCTTGAGAACTACACTTTATTTTATCGTAACAACAAAAAGCACTTTCTGTTTCGGTACGCCCGAAAGTAATGTAATTTCTTGTAACAATGTGGCATTGTTGTGTGCAAAAAACGAAAATGTCAATAATCCACCATTTAAAAATTATTCGTTTTTTCTTCTTATTAATACGACCTAATTAATTACTTAAGACCCTCTTAAGGGCAGGGGTGATAACGCACCTAGCGTATTTTTCTAGTTAACTAAAGTGACTAAATTATTGTTAGTAAAATGACGACCATTGGAGATTCTTTTTAGTGGCTGCGTAGTAACTTATTGACTTGATGAAGACTCCTGGGTGCTTTTTTAATTCCGTTTGAATTCGGCAGAGCTAATTGCCTTCTTAATTCTGAGAGTGGATGTTTTATGTTCGTCGTGCGTCATTGCAGTTCACAGATAAAAATAACGTAAAGTATCCATTGTTCAATTGCAAAAAGTAGTAAAAAGATTTTCGTAAAAAAGGTTAAGCAAATCTCCTATTATTCTATAAAAAAATAGTGTAAAGATTGCAAATGTTCGCATAAAATGTGTCTTCCTCTTTGGAGAATGCCTCCTGTTAGTGAGGATAGTATCGAACCTTTAACCATCTGCTTCCATTGTGTGTGATGCTTCCGATCTATTAAGGTTGGCAGCGGCAGTCTTATCCAACTTGTGTTTAACTTGGATATAAGTGTATCTTCGGACAGATGTAAGATTGCAGAGGATTAAGTAATGGGCGATGGGCGATGGGCGTATCCTTGGCGTGTCCAAGCGACATAAGTTATATGATGGCTCTGATACCTATCCCGTGTGTGTGATTCGCAATATAAAATTCGTTGAATTGAATAACCAACCACCTCTTAATCAGCTGTGAAGATACATATCGTAAATTTACAATATTTCAATACTTCTTTTCCTTACTCTCATTCTAACGACGATTCATACGGTTCAGAAATAATACAAAATTTCAACTCTGATTCCACCACTACATAAAAAGAAATCCTTTGTAGAAGTATTTCATGGAGGAAATTTACATGCTATAGATATTCTTTGATTTATTTTCAAAACTTTTTTTTCTTTTTTTTTAGCAAGCAGCGCTAGGAGCACCTAACGGCGCGCCGCCCCAGGGACATCCCCTTGCGGCGCAGCAACACATCCTGGGAGAAGCGCAGCCGACGCATCAACAGGCGCAGCAACTTGCCCAGCAGCATGCGCAGCTCCAAGCTCAGCAGCAGGCTCAACAACTAGCTCAGCAGCAGTACAATACGCAGCAACAAGCGCAGCAACTAGCGCAGCAGCAGTACAATGCGCAGCAACTAGCGCAACAGCAGTACAACACCCAGCAGCAGGCGCAGCAACACGCAAATCATCAAGCACAGCAACGTGCGCATCATCAAACGCAACAACGAGCGAAACAGCAGGCGCAGCAACACGCACAGAAGCAACAAGCGCAGCAGCAAGCACAGTTGAAATCTCAGCACCAGTACGCCCAGCAGCAGGCTCAGCAACAACAACTGGCCCAGCAACAACACGTTCAACAGCAGCAGCAGCAGGCGCAAATACACACGCAGAAAGCGCAGCAGCACGTTCAGCAGGCGCAGATACACACGCAGCAGGCCCAGCAGCACGCCCAGCAAGCGCAGCAACCTGCTCCCCAAGTGCTACCTCCTCCGCAGCCCGCCCCACTGGTCGCCCCGTTGACGGCCTCTCCTGTGTTCAGACAGCTGGTCCTCCGTCGCTGTGAGGGTCATGGCTTTGGCTTCACCCTTCGCCATCTCATTGTATACCCGCCTGAGACATATTCGGTAAGCCTGTTTACTGGCTATTATTATTGCACCTTTAACCTCCAGTCTTCTCCGAGTTCCTTGCGTTTGGGTTGATTGCAGATTGGAAAGTTTATCTCATGCTTCGGCTCAAATGTTAAAAAGTAGTTCAAAAACTCACGTTTCTGACAAATATAAAACAACACGCTCTTAAAATATTGTCCAAATGCAAAACAAGCCTTTCATTGTTATGCTTGGTGTAACCAGACTAAGTATGGGGGCTACATCGAAGTCAGAGTAAAGTTAGCCTCTCAAAGCTGGGTGTACTGTCGACTACCATAATACAGGCATGTGTCTAGTTTGGTAGTTGAATAAATGTAAACTCTACCAAACTTATAAAATGAATAAATAAATAAAAAAAATGAAATAAAAAAAAAAAAAATTAAAAATAACTGTACACAGCCCGCAGATACTTAATAATACACAACTGCTGACCCTGTACAAATCGCAACTGCACCCCACTGTAGAATTTGGCAGCCACCTCTGGTCACGAGCCCCAAAATATCTTACAAAAACCTCGACTCTGTTCAGAAACGGGCGGTCTGTTTGATAGATTCACCTATCTTTTCACGGATTGCAATCTTTGGAGCATAGACATCAGTTAGGGATGTTGTCTTTGTTCTACTGGTATTTCAATGGAAGATGCTCTGAGGAACTAGCGTCATTGATCTCTTTGGCACTGGTGCACAGTCGGGAAACGCTTTTTTACATAGTTGACATTCGTCACATGAGAACGGGTCGCTTTTACGATTGTGTGGAGTAATTGTAAAAAAAAAATTGTGTCTTTTTAGTGCTGATATAAATGTATTATTGGATAATGTAATATTATGTAGTAATAAAGACCTTTAACTTTCCAGGAGCTGTACAGCGATGTCCGGCACGCGATGGTGGGCGCAGTCAGCGAGCCCATGGACACGATCTTCGTGAGGTCGGTGCGAGTGGGCGGAGCAGGGTCACGCGCAGGCTTGGTGCCCGGGGATCGCCTGCTGGCCGTGGCCGGGCAGCCCGTGTCCGGCTGGCCCTACGCCAAGGTGGTGCAGCTCATCCAGCAGGCGCCCGCCGTGCTCGTGCTGCACGTGGTGCCCAAGGAGGCGGACGTTCTGCAGAGGGTACATTGCATCTCAATACATATCTTGGTCACATTGTGAGGACCCACAAATCGACACCCCCAACATATAAGGGCGGAACTACGTTTTGGGCTGTTGAGTTAAATAACTTTTATTGTGCAATTTTAAATGATACATATTTCGGTGAATTTAAAAAAAATTATTTTCGGAAATATTTACAAATGTAGTAAGTCTCAACTAATATTTTACAAAATATTCCCATGTCCTGAAAACTGCAGGGCGTGAAGATTGCCCTGATGAGGATCTATTCAGTAGTTTGCTTTGAGTGGTTACTCTATTGAATGGCATAAGCGATGTTCTCAATGTTCTCAGTATTAATCTTTTTTTCTTTTATTTGCAGTACTTCAGAGAGGCAGCGTATAATCCCGAAACGAATCAACGACAGCAAAGTCGGACTAGAGAGAGGCGCACCAGTGGCGGAGACATGCCACTAGTGCGAGAAGGGGGGCCTGCCCCCTCCCACCCCCTCTACACTCCGTCCTCCCAGCTGCACTACCGACCCATCAACCCCAACAACATTAAAACCCCCCCACATCAACAGCCCATCCCCGCTGAGTTACAGCAGAGACTATCAAACGATCACAGAAAAGCAGAGAAAAAGCATAATGTGGATAGTGATAATGTTCAGGTAGTGGATGTGGAACAAAGAATAAAAAACACAATGGGAAATAATGGAAGAAACGACATTACCGAAAGAATAAATTCCACAGTAGAACCGAGCACCTTACGAATGGCGCAAGTCGCAGGACCGAGAGCGCACGAGATTCGCGCTTCCCGCCGCGCCAGCGAGGGCGCGCGCCTTCCCTCCGACACCTACCCCTACTGCGCCTCACCTCCCTCCAGCCCCTTCAACTCCTCCAGAGACTCTAATTCAGTGTATACCAGTGGTGAATCCTTACAAAACTCTTACAAGAATCAAATACCATTCTTAAAGAGCGGTCTCCCCTCCCACATACAGCAAGCGAACCAAGTCCAACCTGTGAACAATAAAATATTAGTGCAATACAGTGGCAATGAGAATGTTCCCGTGCAATACACAAGTAGATTTAATTTCGATGATAGACGTGAATCCAATGCCTCTTTGACATCATCGGCCGCCGAGAGCAAGGATAGTTTGAGTTCTTACGAATCAATTTCAACCCTCACTGGGCACGATACCGATGATTCAGTATTCCTATCGAGGATGCGCAAGAGCCTCGAACAAAAGGAAGAGTTCCTCAGGCGTCCCAGTCAACCTACTGGGTGGGCTAATCCGGAAGAACATAATATCATCCAGCAGAAGGAATTCTACGCCAGGCCTCAGAAGCTCCACAAGCCCGTGTGGCCGCCCACCGCGCCCAGTGACCAGATGCCGCTGAGAAGTAAAGAGAATGTGCCTGACGATGCACCCAAATCTTTAAATAATCATTCAGTGGACAGTGGAAATTCTAACCTTGTGAGTGCTAATGATTCTAGTGAAGTGTGTACTGGTGCTACCAAAAATGATTTGAGTACATCAAACAGTAAACAAAAACAAGACAAAGCTTTTATAAGTACTTTAAGTAAAATACATGAAAATTCAACGTCTAATGATAGTAACGGCACTCTAACTAATGGATCGCCGGGATCGCCTTCCCTGGAAACTATGCTGCAGGACAAAAGGTAAACAGTCATTCGCATCCACATACATATTTATTAATTTTATTATAGAAATACATAAAGATAGTCCCAACTAACAATGTTGGATGTGCAAAAGGAAATTTATTTTTAGAGCTGTTTAAAGTTTTCTTTCTATATGTTAAGAGTTTCATGTCTACATTTTTTTTTTATTTTTGGGATAAAGGAATATGGTGTTGTTTTTGATATTTTGCATAAATCCCTATTTATTTCATTCGAAAACTATATTATCGTAACTACTACAGCTCCAATGCAAAGTAAAAAATTTGCACATCCAACATTGTTCGTTGGAACCGTCGATAACACTGTGCCCTTTTCAAGATTTCTAGACATTTTTATTTTATTTTTTTGAAATACATCACTGTGTAATTATTACAATTAGGTAACCAAAAACCATATCTTTATTTCCTCGTCCATATATGCAACAAACACGTAATATGTGTTGTGGCATTCATGGTCTAGGAATTAAAGTTATGGTTTTATGTGTACATCTAAAACATTGATTCTCCAGTATTGTTCATATTTTCCTGGCTCAGTAAATATACCTACTAACTAATCAAATTCAATTTCCGGAGACCATGTTGAAAAACATTATTAAGTTATAAATACACACACTTATGCATACGTAAAGACAGGGCGTCATAATAGTGTTAGTTGGGATCTTATAAACGTGCGTTGACTCTACCTAACTAACTAACCATCACGCTGTTTTACCGCAGGGGTAGGCAGAGAGGACGGACCGCCAAACAACTATCTTAGCATACACTTCTTGCTTTATTCACATTCATACATCGTCTCATCCATTCTATTCTGTTACTCTGACTTCTGACATGGCCCGACTTGAGTATTTGATTCACTTGATCGTGACATGTCTTCCTCGGGCATCTCCGACTTCTTCCATTCACATTCGCATCATGTATTCTCTTTACACTCCTTGCTTTGTTCATTCGCTCTACATGTCCAAACCATCTACGTGTCCCTTTCTTAATCTTACTCATTACGCTTACATCAGCCTTGCATTCTTTACTCTACCTACTTATAGTAATTACCCCTCGACATTATCTAGGTCTCATCGTCAACGGGAAAATACCTCCCATGTGGATGACTTTACGAAAATTAGTCAAATATTTATAAAATCATATAACATGTTATTTTACTTCAAATTTCAAGTTTTTATTTTATTTATGAATGTACATCGTTGCATCTAAAACAACAGTGTATTTTTTTTGTTTACAATCGGTAACTCCCAATAATCAGTTTTTAGTTCCTCCTGGACAATTAACATTTTTGACACATGGGAGGTATTTTCTCATCGACGACAGTATGTAATTTTGAAATTATAAAACTTATTTTAGTTTGTGTCAGGTTAGATTTGCAGATGGGGTACATTGGTAATATACTTTATTTTATGATATTTAATTAAAAATTAAGAAACTAATTTCAATTTAAGTGACTTGTCCTTTATCTGACAATAAGCTGTATTATTACCATACAAGATTATTGTTTTTAAATAGGTATATTTATTTTTAAATCTGTCTGTTAGTTTTGAAAATAAACTAAAAGTAATGTTCCCCTTGCAAATTATTGAATGAAGGTAGGATGCAACATTATCTTTAGGGACTAATTAATAAATTATTTTCAAGGAATAACATTACATATTAGAATAAAAATTATTAAACCGGGTAAGTTCTCGTAGCACTAAGAAACCAGTTTGGTCCCAAATAAATGAATGTTTAAAAAAATTATTTGAAATATTAAACTGATTCTATAGAACAGGGGTGGCCACACTTTTTTTTATCTGGGAACTACTAAAAAAATTGTGGCGATCGACTGATATCGCTTGTAATTCTATCATGAGATAACAATAAAAACCCAATTACAATTCGAATATGTATATATGTTATGAAAACAGATATTTTAAACGAATTAAAAAAAAAACTACAAAAAATTATTATGTATTTTAATAGGAAAATGAGAAAAGAAGGGAACTAACAGATTTTAAGAGTTGGAATGTCTTTGTATTTTTGACTTGTTTGAACAAGAAATAGTACAATATATAGGTCCGCTATCTATGTACCGGTCATCCCTGCTGTAGAAAGATTAATATTTTCACGAATCCATTTAATTTCAGGTATCCAATCCCATCAGAGGTGCAAATAGTCTCCAATAGGACCAAGCAGTTTGAGTCGCAGCCGACAGAGGACAGGACCGCCATGTACAAGAGCGAACTGTCCCGCCTCAGCACAAAGAAGCCCGAGCCAACTGTGGCTCTGAGAAGGAAGGAGTTTGAGTCCCGGGGCGGCAAAAGAGACGCTAAAAGCCTGGAAGCTCAAATTTCATTGGAAGGTAAATTTGTTGCTTTTATTTATTTCTTCATTGAAATTTTTTTCACTACCCGTTAGTAGGCCCAATATCTGGTTTGAATTGGAATTGTGCCATTTTCACATATTGTAATGTGTCGAATTTGCATTTTGCGAGGTTTACAGGAGATTGGAAACAAAGTTAAATTCGACTTTCTACGCCGGCGTGTATACATCATGCAGTTTCGATCATTTTCATTCCATAAATAGGAGAATTTAGAGGAAGACTCTACATTTTATGGCATTCATCTGAAAATATGCATTATAATTGGATAGTTTGACAATAAAATGAAAATCGAAATTTTTCTGATTCTGGACCATGCATATACGAGTATGTATAGTTGCACTATTATACTTCAACCAGCGTAAGTTTTGAAGCAAATCAGACTGCCACTAGACTTTATTTGGTATTAAAAAATATTCCAATTTGAAGTCGTTGTAATTTGCGATTACAACCCTTAATTCTGGTGGTTGAAGAATGTGTATTTCACTTACATTGTGTTCCAAATTAAAAGTTTTTTTTTTTCAAACTAAGATAAATTTTGTTATTTCTATTTCTGGTTTTAAATTTACTTTTTCTTGCAGAATCAGATGCAAATGAATTGAAACTGTCTGGCAATCGTCTGATGATCACGGGCAGCAAACATCTTACATGTCCACCGCCAGAAGGGTTTGATCCAGGTGAATAATATTTTTGTGTACTGATTGTTCCCCTTGTCCCAAAGTGTAATACTACTTTTGGACAAAGAAGCTCTGAATTTTTAGCTGTAAAGTTATACAATAAACTCCCACCTAGTATCAAACAAAACAAATCAATTAATAACTGCATTAAGTCCAAAAACTGCATTAAGCAAAACTTAGCTTAACGAATTATCAGAAAAAGAACTGACTAGTATTTTTAAAACATCCTCATAGAAGTTGCTGAAAATACTCTACCCACATCTTAAAGTTTAAATATAGAAGTCGCTGAAAACCCTCTATCCAAAACCTGGTTCGCCCCAACACAGGATTTCCTAATGAGGATTCTATAAAATATATATTTTTTTAATATTTATATAAGAAATTTCAAGCACCGTTTCAATTCTGAATGGTGGTCTTTCACCAGGGCGATACTGACAGTATCTATCACTCTGTAACATGCCGCAAATATATTACATATTACTTTAAATGAATAAATTGCGAAATAACGCAATTTAATCAAATAAAATTTACTTGAGCATGCCGGTATTTGAACCCGCGACCAACCGTTCAACCACGGAGACTGTCAAAATAACGTCTAATACCTATGTCTTTTGAAACATTTTTCTTCTTTAGCTTTAGTCTTCCCGTTACTGGGTTTAAGCATACTTCCTGTCTTCCCAATGTTCTCTATTCTGAGCCCCAGCCCATCATGTTAGCCTTCGCTTTGTACAAAACATTGCTTCATCTCTGCTGAGGTCTTCCTGATTCTGAAACATTTATTAAATAATGTGATGTTTGTTGTTACTAACATTGTCGACATATTATGTCTTTAGTCTTCTTCTTGCATTATTTGGATTCCCAATATTCCACTTTAATATGGTTTAATAAGGGGTATGCCATTATTGTAGAGGTTAATAGTCACCTACTATAAAATTTGCAATTGACATATAAATTTTTTTCAGAAACTGAGAAAGTGCACGTTAGGCTGCGTTCCAACTCGACAGGAAGTGAAGGATTGCCCACAACGAGGAGAGCTCATGCCTCAGGTAATATTCTCATTGGTCATTGGTCATTATTTAAGCAAATCATAACATGTTTTCTGCTGCATATTGCACAGGTTTTGGTATTCTTCTTTTTCTTCAAATTACATATCAATTACTTTCACAATAATATGTCAATGAATTATTGTGAAAGTATTTCTTTACATACACCACCAACCATTGCAACCATTGCAAGCATTGCACTTTTTTCTGAACAAAAAATGTTAATTTTGAAACTGCGCTGCTCATTAGCCTATCCTTGACTGATTTTGATTGAATCATTTTTATAATATTTTTTAATTTGATAAAAACTTCACCAAATTGAAAAGTTAACTTCTCAAGTTATGTATTTCCATATTTTGAAAGTGTATAAAAAAAATTCACCATTTCTTATGATTATTATGTATTATGCTTCTATATTTATTTATTTTTTGTTGCACTTACACATTTTTATTAGTTTAGATTGAATAGTACTGTTTTTTGAGATCAATCCGACCTGCAGTTGGAGAAATACACTTATGAGCTTGAATTTATTTTTGTAATATAATATAATTTTTATTTCTACAATAGTAATTTGCTGTAAATAAAAAGTATATTCTTACCGGTTAGTTATCATTATTTTGTCAACAATAATTTTTCTTTCTTCTGAATTTGTTTTGTACACTTTTCCAATCACTGCTTAATTTGTAAAAAAAACTCTTCAAAAAATCTTTGAATTGATTTCTGTACTCAAAAATTCACCCACTCTCTACTCTTTTACGCCACCGCAGAATGTTTATGCCCCGCATTGTTTGAATTATTTTATGCCTCCCGCCACATAAGATTTTTGTATTATATTTCATCTCAAGACGGCAGCTATGTGAAGCGAAGGTTTGCACTCAGTAAGGAGCAAATAGAAGAGCTGTCTCACTCCAGAAAGGAGAATGGAACAGAGACGGAGCAGCGAAGTAACGGGGAAATATCTCCGCGCTACGAACAAAACGCTTATAGTGATAATAAACAAGTTCCTAATGGTTTTAAGAATATCAGTCATAGTGATAATGATAAGAATGGCGTGACGGCGATGGAGGTGGCGACGGAGACAAGTGAAGATTCCAAGGAGGGCTTGAAGAGGGAGGCAGCGGGAGACAGGCCCAGCCGGCCCGAGAGGCCCACCCAGCTCAGTCTGGCCAGCTCAGTGGGCGGTTTCGGCTTCGCCTCCTCCCCCTCCTCGCCCCCCTCGCTGGCCCCCTCGCCCTCAGGTCAGCCCGCTGCATCCATCCATCCAACCAACCAACCAACCAACCAACTCTGGTTGTGTGACCCTGTCTCTTTCTCTACTCTCTCTCTACTCTCTTCTCTTCCAAGGCATGGAAACGCATGCATTAATGCCCTAACCAACACTAACCCTAACAATTCATTACACGGAATCATACTTTATTAACATTATCATTTTTTTTTTTCAATATTAATTTATGCTTTATTCCGTAGAAGACAATACGCCGCTTACAGCACATTTAAAAAAAAAGTGTGGGGCTTATTCAAAAACTCGAAGACATTCTGTATTATTTTTTTTCATTTTTTTTATAGTATTTTTGAAAAATTCAATTTACAAAATCGAACCATTTTTTATAAACTGGAAGGACCGGACATAATTTATAGTTCCTAAAAAATTTTATTAGTTAGCCAAAATCATCAAAATTAATTAATCATAACCAAGGATGGTTTTTGCAATGGCATTATAATAAACGGTTGATGTAGAATTTTGAATAGCTGTTGTTCTTTAACATACATTATTCTGATACCTCTCGTTTGATATTATCCAACTTGTATAGTTTAATTTTGTTAAAGTTTGCACTTTCACCGTTATGTGTCACAAGCCCAACGATCGTACCAACTTCACCTCATAATAACTGTAAAAATTGAAAATTCTGAGCAGGTAGCGGACGCTGTGTTGAGTTTTATTTTTTAAACATCGATTCATCTAACTACCATAGGGTCCGAGATCGTAAAAATAACAAAATATTGTATAGTTGCTTTGTGCAAAAATATTTTTGCTTTCTCTACGGGAAAAAGATTTTTCGTCATACCAAAAATTGAAGCTGTCCGAAAAAAATGGTGTATGGCTTTTCGAAGATTCAGTCATATTTTTTTATTTTTTTTATATGAATACCGCACAAGAGTCCCAACTGCTCCCAACCGTCTCGAGCCAGTGAGACTATGGCATTCCCAATTGGGGAATGTTGTGAGGCTGAAGGTATTGGGGAGGGGAAGGAGAAGGGGAAGAGGGAGGTGGGGAAATACCTGGCTATTCAGATCTGGTCACCAAACACGGCTAAAAGCCATTTCAAGCAACGTTTCAATTCTGAATGGTGGTCTTTCACCAGGGCGATACTGAGAGTATCTTCCACTCTGGAACGTGCGCAAATATACTATATATTATTTTTATTTAATTAATTGAGAAACATGGGCGAACTGTTCAATAAAACAGTAGGTGTAGATGTTAAAAAAATACCTATTGTTTTGTTTTGACATTTCTAATTTCGGCTCAAACAAAATTGATATTATAATTTTTAAAACTAGTCATCATGAATGAATCTATTCTCCGGAAATTGTCAGACTGACCCCTAACAAAACCAATTTCAACCATTTTTCAAATCAAAAGATTACTTGATAATTTCGTAAAACAGCCTTTGCAGACTACAAGTGAAGTAATGTGAAATGTCAGTCAGAATTTCGAAAGTCAACGGAAGTCTCAGTGTTTGCTATATTTAAAAAAATCAATGTGGAATTTTATAAAAATAATTAAAGAAAATCGCAAACAGGTCATTTATATATAATGACGTCAAGAACTAAAAAAACGGTTTGTTTCAAATTTTTTTTAGTGTCATTTTCGTAATCTTAGTAGAAATATCTATCTACTTTTTTTTTCCAAGTCCATTATAAAATGCATGCAAGTGGCCTATTGTTGTAAGATGTTAGAGAGTGCAACTCTGTAATATTATATTCAAGATATTATAAAGTTTGTCTGAGGCTTGTATCAAATCAGCCGAGTTTCACGAAAACCTTATATAGAATTTATTTTTGTTGTGTAAATATTTACTTCTTCGATTTCCTTTCTTCTATTTTTCATCTTCATTTTGCTTCTTCATTGCATATTATGCTTTAACATGATACACTTTCTGTTTTGTTTTTATATTTAAAATTGTGTGAGTCCATTTTGTAGATATTTATGTATGTACAAAGTTTTTTTAATTATTGTTTTTATGAACAGTTTTTTTTTAAATATTTTGTCTAACCACGGTAGTTTTATTTTACTTTCACTATTTACTTGTTTGATTTTTTTATCTGTTTTTTTTTTTAAATACTCATTTTATTATTTCTTATCATCATATAAACCTTTTGCATTTTTCTTGATGTTAAAATTAATTCCATTAGATAATAAAACCCTAATTGCTTATAACGTTTTGTTACAGCATCAAATAAACCTGGTACTAATAAGTAGTTTGGTGGTTTTGTAAACAAAACATGCTAATTTAAATGTTTTTGTTTGATAGGATTTTCCATGGATGATGTCGCTGTTGTTCGAAGACAGAAAAATACTTCCCACTTAGGAGGTAAGTCGTCGATTCAAGTAATAAAAAACAATTACTGACAAACCCCACCATTTAAGAGTACAATAGTAACAGGGGTTCTTTTCCTAGTCAATGATATTAACAAAAGGTTGCTTTGACTGTAGTTTGCCGGAACAAATCGTCCAGTTGCTTCTCTATGCAGATTTGAACGAGGCTGCAGAGTTTGTTAATTTAACATGTTATATTTTTGTTTTAGCTGAGGAGGAGAGAGCTATGCGACGGGTTTCATACCTGAAAGCAACTTGGGGAGACCGTCTGCATATGGATAGCGATCACGAGCTTAGTGACGGAGAAAATCAAGTCCTACGAAGGTTTGTAGTTTGAACCTTAAACTTTTTTTCGTCTGTTTTACACTCACTGATTCTATGATTTGAGAACGGAAGATGAATTTGAGTTTGGGTTATTTCACTAGGATTTATATTGTCAAACTAAATTACATGTGTTGATTGTCCTTCATTCAATATTTCATTTTGTATTTTAACATTTTGTTGCTCCAATAATATTTCAACATGATCATTCTCAGGTATTGGAAATCCTCACCCATACTTTCCATGTCAACTTTAAATATATTATATCTGAATACATCATCAAAATGTTCATTTGTACTTTGGGCTGAAATGAATTATGTATGTTAAATTTGTGTGTCAGATGTTACACGTGTGTTTAATATTCCATTATATGTATTTTGAATAATATCCAGTACAATATGTCACCTGTTTTAATTGTTCATTTGTACCTGTTGATGGATTGTTGGTTTGATTGATTCCCCCATGATTAACAAGAAATGTAAATATGTATTGCGGTTGCTGTGGATAGTGCCCACAGAAGATGGCGCCCGCCTCGCTTCCCTGACGATATTCAGCCTCTGCGGAGACTCTTCGAAGACCTGACCACACAATCACGGTAATAAGAGAGCGAGTGTGAACACGATAGCACGTGCCCGTCATCACCAAGCTGTGTAGAAATGCCGCTGATTTTTGTTTGTTTTGCCGTCAGACATTCGGACGTGACTCAGAAATAAATTCTCCGACACCTTTAACACGTTGCGGAATACCCTAATAAATAATACAATGGTGTTTTATATTTAATTGTGTACACATCTAATGTTTAACCTCTCATCAGTTTGAATGTTTGTATTTGAACTTAATCTGTATATATTATTGAGAAATTATTTACTTAAACATTTACATATGATGTTATTCAAAACGAAGATGTAATTATTGTTATACTTTCTCTCCTGTCGGGCTTATAGCTCATCGTTAGAAACTTCAAAAAATCTTCAGCATGTTGTTTTAATATTTATAGAGTTCAATGTTTACTGCAAAAATCACAACCTACATATATAAATATCGATCAATAAAACATTGCCATAAGGAAGCAGTTTTTACAATTCACGCATTTCATGAGTGCAAACAATAATTCATGTAGAACTTTATCATACTGGA
The DNA here is from genome assembly GCA_022606495.2 of Halesus radiatus. Lineage (NCBI taxonomy): Eukaryota > Metazoa > Arthropoda > Insecta > Trichoptera > Limnephilidae > Halesus > Halesus radiatus. Next base: position 26,576 of record JAHDVE020000772.1, read on the forward strand.
CGTGGAACATACATAATACATAAATCGTCACCTAATTCATGCTTTAGGAAACGTAATATTATTTAGCTGATTCACTTTGGTCCCTGCTTTGGATGGCTGAACATTTGCAGATGTGATTACATATTGTGTCTGTTTGTACAGAGATATTGCATGGACGGCTTATTGTCATAATTAGGATACCTATTACCTTTCAAATATCCAAGACAGCAAATTAGTAATCTTAAATTATGTAAACAAATTTTTAATTAAAATCCATGAAAATGGATTGAATCGATCCTTATCTAATTGTTGAAAATGATGATTTTAAAATATCTTTGTTCGTCATTACATTGTACCAATCTAGGTACATATTTATCTACACTAATTCTGATTTGTTTTTCATGTGTTCATCCGTGTCAGAAATACATATTAGAATAAGTTTTCTGCAAAGCATATTATTAAGTAATGTAAGTGTAAGATATAACTAACACCTTATTCGTATTTTGGATTTAACTAATATTATTGCATCAGTTTTCATTGTGTATTTTCTTATACATATGATTGTACATTTTTATTACAACTTGTGATACCAACCTACATATGTACTTGTGAATCTTTATATCCACTGCCGGAGGTTGTTGTATGTGCACGTGGTTGACGTGGCTATTGTCTAATGATTCATGGTTGATGCAGCGGTGAGAAGAAGGACCGAGAAGAGTTCCACGAGGTGGGAGCCGTTATCCACGAGGATCTGGAGACGGCGGACATCAGCATTGAGGGGAGTGTGCAAATTAAGATGGTCCTTACCAATGGAAAGGTGAGAACAATTTTCTTTCATATTTATTTAATAAGTGAATAATGCGGCTCTTGGTGTAGAAATAAGATTTCCTCATAACAATTTCCCTTTGTTTCTACCCATTTTGTACTTCAATTTCATGATGATTTCATTATTATTAATTTAAATACATAATAGAGCTAAAAGGAATTTCTCCATTTTAAGTGCAATGTTTTCGTTCTGAAGTTTCATTTAGGTTCCGATTAATAATTGTTTCCTATCAAATGACTGCTTTGTATTACATTATTTATATTGCATTTCTCCACCTCTTATTTACCCTACCCGACACCTAAATGGTAATCAAAGATGGTTATACTAATTAGCACTTAAACCCATCACTATACCTTGACTAACCCAAAATGTCAAAAAAAAAATATCTGTAGAATTGTTAATGACACTTTATTTGAATTTGCTGTAATCTTAACAAAATATTAGTATATTACACTAGTGTGGGCGAAGCGCCTCGGTTTAGTGAGCCGGATCACTAAATCAGCTCTCTGTAAAGACAATCCACATGAAAACTGAACGAAAAAGTATAGAGTAAGAGCATCTTAAGGACGTCTTTAGGAGGGCCAAGGGAGCGAGGAAGAGGGTATTGTGCAAGGGGACTCGAACCGTCGTACAATCGAGCCGGATCACCGAACCGGTACCTACAAAGAGCTGATTTAGTGATTCGGCTCACTAAACCGAGCCACTTCGCCCACCACTATATTACACTCATATTTTGTTAAGATTAGAATTTAATTTAATTTATGTGACAATGTATACAAAGGAGGAATGAGCAAAGACAGTTCTATAAATATATATACCCTCTAATATTCGTCCGCATAAATAACAATAAATTATAATTTTTAACTTGTCTTTTAATTGTCACCCTTTATTTTCGAGTGACTGTTTCTAATACAAGATATATTTTCCAACAGCGGGCCAGTGATAGGTCCTGGAAACAAGTGTGGGCCATCCTCCAGGGACCCAAGCTGACCCTCTATCGCCATCAACACCAGGTCAGTTGCTGCTTCATTTACTGTTAAATATTTACCTGGACCTGGCATCACATTAACCACTCCATGAATTGGCCTCATTCCATTTCTATATAATATCAACATGGGGCAGTGTAGGACTAACATATTTTTGTCCAAAGCATGAAATTTTGCCCTCAGGTAATTTGATCATTATTTATTGCTAGAGGTAATTTTTATATCCATTCTTATGCAATAAAAATACAGGCACTAGTTTGCTGCATAAGAATGGAATAGGCATTAGACTAGATAACTTAGAAGCCTTAGAAATAAGGAAAGCCAAAAACACTAATAGTAGACACGTTAATAATCAAATAAATTTAAATAATAGCCCAATCCTTAAAATATTCCCACTAAACAAAGCACACGCCATTCCCGGTCAGGTACCTGCTCCCCTCCGACCCTTGGCCCTTCACTCGCCTGTTTTTATCAATCTATAACACATGTGTATCTTAGTTCATAGTTTAGTATTATACAGCCCTGAAGAAGCTACGGTAGTGGCGAAACCCGGTCGGCAAAAGTATATACCAAATAAAAGTGATGTAAACAAGTTTTTATTTTTAAAATCAAAAAACATTATTTTAACATGTTGATCGACCGGTTTCAGAAGTACCCTTCAATCATCAGGAAAATATTATTTTTATCATGGCATGCCACAATGTAAATGCTTTTTACGAATATGGCATAAATAAAGAAGTCAGAGACATTGTAATTTTCTATCATTAAAATCACCGCAACTTCGGCCTAATTGTTTGAACCTCTGTCACATTTGATGTCATCAAAACAGCAATTACTGCCATTTTTAATTTTTACCTTTGAACGGTTACCGGTAACCACTGATTCTTGACTTGGCAGCATTAGCTTAAATGTCGATGACTGATGGCTTTAATCAACGGCTGATCAAACAACCCAACTTAAAATTTGACTAAACGCTGATGGGCCAAGAATCAGCGATTGACGGGGAACATTCAAATGTCAAACAATTCAACACAGTGCTGAATGCTGATTTGTAAATGTCAAATGTGCCAGGAGTTCAAACACCTGGTCCTTAGCATATTAAATGAAGTGAAAAATGACAGATCACTACACAACTCATTTATTTATGTTGAGTTTTTTTTTTTTTTTTAATTTTTTACAAGGTTAGCCTTGTGATGCCATGCTAGTTATTTATGTGTTCACGCTCCCTCATCATCCCTTCACCCATTATTACAAGATATATTTCACAGTAGCCCAGTACATGTTTTTAAGTTGGCATAGAAAACCAGTGGGCGTTTTAGAAAATGTATTTATTTAGCGGGATTCTGCTCAGTGTCTTTCTTTTCCTCTGGCACGGAATGTCTCACCCACACTCCGTTGTTTTCTCAATGATTATGTAACTGTAGGGATGCATTTCAATCACAATGCATACCTAGTAAAAAGATGGTTACATTTCATGACTGTTGAATAATATTAGTTGACTTCCAATTTGGGGGTATGGGGACAGCCGCCCCTGGAACCATTCATTGGATAACCAACACCCCGGCCATAGGTCACCCAAAGTGGTTCGCTACGTTTGGTGACTTAGCAGGGGTGACCGGGTTCATTGGATAAGGTTTGTCCAAGTCTTGGCGACGGATGTGTCTGCCCACCAGCTGTGTGGTAAGCCGGATCGGGAGAAGCCAGTTGAGGGAGACCTCTTTACCTCTCCAGCTGGACTCTCAACCTGTCGCCTCGCACCGCAGTGGGATGGATGGATTATTACATCCATCATTTTTGGACTTTCAGATTCCTACCCACTCATACGTTTTTCATTCCCAGAACTTCCTCTCCTTCCTTTCCTTAAAAAGACCCTCTACACAGCATACCCAAAGATGACATTGGCCCTGTTGGAAGTTATGTTCCTCAGGGCCTCCTATGGAGTTTATGTAAAAAACAAAAGTTATCTCCTTGCTACTGTTATTCATGGAATAAGATTGCCGTCTAATACAACTTAACTCTAGGTTAGTTGGTGTATCTGTGCGAGAATGAATTAAAACTTATCGAAGAAAAGGATGCATATTCCTCCCAAGTGAAAATCTGTAAGATACACTGTAACAAATATACTTTCCACACTAACCACTTTATTAACAAATCAGCACGGATCCAGCAAGACTAATTTTTGTCCTATGACCAGGGGCCTGATTCTGGTATTTTTAAAGGATAAGGCATTTCCTTAGTGTTAAAGACATTTTGTTTAACCACATTTTCAATTACATGTCAATACAAGAAGTTTGTAGTTTAATTATCGTAATATTATTAAAAATTGTAAGTGCATCGTACTTCACACATGTAGTTTATAATTATTTTCTTTACACTTAGTAGTAGTAGTAGTTTAGTATAATTTTTAGAATTTAAATCACTTTTATCTGTCATTTCGGGCTTTTAGCACAGGTACTTTACAAACATCGCAGTTTCGTTAATTTGGTTAATTTAAAGCATTATTATGTGACAATACTAAAGATAATATTGAGTTTTTCTTCTGTTAAAACCACGTAAATATTGATATTTTTAAAGAATTTCATTCGCTGAATGACAGCCTTTCATCCGAGAGAACCGGAACCGCGGTTACGCAAAAAGTCCTTAAGCCTAAGGAGAAGGACAACGCCTTATCCTTAAAAAGAACCGTAATCAGGCCCCAGGATATAATTTTTTTCATCCTTGTTTGTTAATTTAAAATGTGAAAATAATTAATGTTTTCAAAATTCACAATCGTAATTATTGGGATTGACCAAATTTTGTTCCACGATCGACTAGTTGGGAACCCTTGACTGCGACACAATACTTTATTTTTTGTACGACTTAAGAGGAACGGCTGAGCGCCCTGTTTTATACAAAACTTAATTTTGGATTTGAAGCCAAAATACTCACCAAAACCTAATGATTTTTTTTCATAAAAAAGTATAGTAAATATCTAGTACGGATTAGAAGTAATTTATTTATTTTACATTATGAAATATAGGCCATTAAATGAATTGATTTTTCGCGATTTTAGAGGCATCTTTAACAATTATTTTGGGTCTAATGGTGATTTAAAAAAAAGTTTTAACCCATCTGCTTTGAAAAATTAAAAAAAAAAACATTAAAATAAGTATTATGGATTAAATTAAAAACGGCCAATTGATGTTGGAACACAAATTTGCAGTACATAATTTAAAAGATCGACCCGAAAAAAGTTTTTTTTTTGTTTTGTTTTTATATTTTTATTTATGTAATTATATTTACATAGCAAATATGATATAGGAGTATATTTTTTTAATTTCAATAAATCCGCTTTTTATGTTTCCTCTAAAATTATGAAACTTGTTTTTTTTTCATGGCATATACTTCATAATTTAAAACAAAATAAATAAAATGCTTCTCATCCGAACTGGATATTTACTAAACTTTTAATTTAAAAAAATATGTCATTCAGTTTACATGGGTATTTTGGCCTCAAATCCAAAATTAAGTTATGTATGAAACAGGCAGCGCAGTCGTTCCCCGTAACACCGAATAGATATAGGCAGACTCATTCGCGGTAGTGAATCATTTCAGTCTGATTCTCCTAGCTAAAAAAATAAACAAATTTCTTTGTTTGATTCGATTATGCGTCTTGGTTTGGCACGCATAATACTCACGTTTTAGCAACTGTCAAATAAAGCGTATTTAGTTTATTGATGATTTAACTTATTTTCATTCAAATGTTATTTTTGAAGGCGTAGTTCTAGTGGAGGGTTGAATCTGTGATACCGGGCATGATCACCTGGTGCCTCGAACCACTCGAGTCTCAAGCCGGCCTTTATTATATAAGACGTTTTTATAATACTTTTAATAAGGCCTTGTATTTCAGTTACTTTTTAAGCTCGCTATCAGATATTTACGTTCGTCGAGTTGCTAGAAACTGTTCTAGAAGTATGCTAGAAACTATTCTAGGTGTATGCTAGAAACTCTGACAAGATAAGTCAAGTCAGTGGCGGCTCGTGACTTTTGAGTGAGCTAGAGTGCTAGGATTGAAAAATACGAATAGCTACAGCAACATCAATAACGTCGTATTTTTCAATCTTAGCACTCTAGCTCACTCAAAAGTCACGAGCCGCCACTGAGTCAAGTGATACCATTACTAAACATTACGTAAATATCTCTGATAGATGAAAAACGATATTCATTCACTGACCTTATTAAACACATCCTCTTCGGTTCTTTCGTCACAGTTTTCCCGCTAATGACATGTCGGTGAGCTAATTACGGAGTCAATGTTATTGCTTTTCTACAATTTAACGAACTTTTTTCAGTTCGCGAATTTTTCGACGGTGGCATTGCATTAATTGGAACAAAAACAGTATCGATTGGAGAAATACAGTGCAATTCATCAACATACATTCTTAACTTGTTAACGCGCTTTGACTGTGTTCTTTAAAAAAGTGTGATTAAAATGTTTATGCATTTTTTGTGTTAGGTACTTAAAATCAGATCTTAATAGGTTTATTTTGAAACACGTTTCAGTTTTTTGGTAATATTTTCTACGAAGTTTTCGCCGTGTGAATTATGTTTTCAGCGAAAAGTTCAATTTATTTTATGCTTAAAATTGCTATCATTAAGAAAATCCATAGATTACCTTACTGCTGCCCAAATTTACGATTTAGTGAAAAATTTAATTTATGAATATATTTTACGCTTTATATTTTAATAAACGAGAAAACCAACAGATAGATCGCCATGCGTGCTGCTCAGTGCTCACATGTTTAATCGTACATGCCCATGTGGGTACCTTTATAGGCATCTAATTATTTTACGCACTTTGAAGATGATCTACGCAATAATGAAAACACGTGTTTTAGAAGTTTGCCGCAGATTTAATCCGAGTTGTGACGGTTTTCACCAGAAAGGCCGCTGCGATTAGCAAGAAAGTGTTTTTAATTAATAAGAACTTTCACGAGTATTGTGTAACGCGCACAATGAGCGCACACACTTGCCGCACTTAGCTCAGCCTCACTAACATCTCATTATTACGGTTACTCGGTGCAAGTCTTCGTTACATCCAACCTAGCGAAATTAACTCCCCCATTCTCGGGTGAATAACATATTTACACACAATAACCACCATAGCAGTGCCTAACTACAATTAATACTTTTCCTTCTCTTCGTATAGGCTGCATTCTCTATCAAGATTGCCGGCAGTTATTTATGAAAAATATTGATGAATTTTGCTGGAACCAATAACGATTTTTGCCCTTATCAGTTCACTGATAATTATAAATGCTTTTTTTGTATGTCCATGAATATTTATTTTACTTCATCAATGCACGTAAAAATACCTTCAGGTACTTTAGGATTGAATTAAACTTTCCTGGATTAGTTTTAATTGAGTTGCGTATGTTGTTGGAATTTTTTTTAAATAAAATCGTAATTAAACCTCAGAATTGGTAAATTAGTATTTAATTTTCGTTTTCTTCGACATACCTTTTCGACATTTTTTTAATTAGAGAAAATATGTATATTATTAAAAATATATGTTTTTTTGGGTCCCTTTCAGTACCGGTACGACACCATGTTAATCGTACGTTTTATACGAAATATAAACAGTTACCGCGCGTTACATCACCACTGCTTCCGCTTTCCACGTCCACGCACACAACACGCGCGCACTGTCACACTTCATACATATTTATATTATATTATATGTAACTATAATTGTATTATTCCACTTTGTTACTAGTTCCATAGAACCACAAGTGGAAAATGTAAAATTACTTTTATTAGCTATATTATCTGAACGTTTTTTCGTCTTGCATTGCATACTAGTTAGTATGAAACATTTTTGATTAATTGAATAATATAAAATCCCTATCGAATGATTTTTTCTTTTAGATCTATCATTGTAGATTTTTCTTAGTGTTGTCATAAATTATAAAGAAAAATGAATGTTTTTAAAGAATGTATAGTAAGTACGATAGTGGGTGACTGGACACCGACTACCTCAACAAACTTAATTACAGTTTGTAACAATTGCCAAATACTAACTACAAATAAGTTGTTTTGTCTAATACGTTAATTGCGAGGTGCTCTTTCGCAACGTGAATTAGTGGATAAGATCTTGCGTATCCATTATCCATTCACGGTTTGCCGGACAACAACCACGTATCGCCATTCGCGAATGCAACCAGTCAGTCCATTGCGTTCATAGTAGTGCACCTAATTTAGTAGGTCATTAATAATAAATATTTCCTTATTTTCAGAAATTTGCATCCTTAAATGTGTCGCCCTAGTGACAGAGATAGAATAGTAATGATGTGTGGCAGTGAGGCGTGGAATTGGCAGAGGAAGGATGAAAGCAAACTGAATGCCGTAGAAATGAGATTTCTGAGGCGAATGTGTGGTAAAACCATGTATGATCGTGTGAAAATTTTTGAAATATGTAAAGAATGCAAGGCTGATGTAATCGTGATGAGTAAGATTAAGAAAGGAACGCTTAGATTGTTCGGGCATGTAGAGCGAATTAACGAAGAAAGGTGTGTAAGAAGAAAGGGACGCCCGAGGAAGGCAAGGCACGATCAATTGAATCAAATACTTTAGTCGGGCCATGTCCAGAAGTCGGAATAATAGAAGAAAATCTATGAGACGACGTATGAATGTTAATGAAGCAAGAAGTGTATGCCAAGATCCAGTGGTTTGGCGGTCCGTCCTTTCTGTCTATCCCTGCGGGGAAACGGCGTGATGGTTAGTTAGTTTAGAATAGTAAACAATTCTACATATAATTTACTCAATCGAATAAAAATGACTTTTTATTAAAATCAACTTTTCAAAACTTTATTCTCCCTCTCTGTTGCCTCGCGGTATAGGAATACATATACGAGTATGAAACGTTTAACAGTTTGAAGAAAACTTTTGTCTTTCCGTAAATTGTGCCTTAGTAAATTGTAAATTAGCTTCCACGAACTAAGCTCCCGTTAATCTTGAACTTAAATAGTGATCTGCATACTTAATGGGCGATGCTTGTTTGCTTCTGCAGGATGCGTATTTTGTACAAACAATATAATAAAGTGTTTTTGGCAAAAGTGAGAACTATTCCTCGAAAAGCGAACTTTTTGCAGATAGCATACAAATGAAATCATCGGCGAGAACGTTAGCTTATTCGGTTGCTATATGTACCTCCTTTGGCGCGTGCCTGTTATCCTCACGTCACTGAAAGGTTAACGAACGAGTGACATTTAGCAATAATCGCGGTACAAATACCATAGCAAATCAGCCAGTCCTACCTCGTGCTTACCTTGCCGAACCATCGATAGTTTCGCAACACTTGAAAGTCTCGTCCACAGTGACATTGTTCCCGATAAAGAATAGCCTCCCATGTGTGGACGCTGTCAACTGACCACTGACCATATCCACGAGGAGACCTCTGACTCCATAAGTGGACAGATCCATATTTAATTGTTTTTCATACCCATCAAATAATAGGCTATTACTTCATTTTAAAAATTAGCTTTAAGTGTCGATGTCGATAATAGCTATGTTGCGTGATATTCCACAAGTCAATCATTAACTCGCGTAATTTCCCAAATAACGATGGTATTATTGAAATTATTTTAATTAGGTATAATTGTTTTCAAAGGTTTCACAAGTTTTTGAACATCTAAATTGCTATTACAAAAATATCATAAATCCACTTTGAATCGCTTCCGACATCGGGTTCTTCATTATGATATCCTGGATATTTTTATTCCGAATTAATTATGCATTCAGTGTAATGTAATAACGATGGTACTTCTATATCGATGTTTATTGAGTCATTATTTGTACGTTGCAAAATATTTAAATATCCTTGCAAATGTTATTACTAATTATTACTTATGCAATAACACGTGGATGGAATGTAATCACGAATTTATTCTATTAATAATCATAATTCATAATAGCTTTGAATTGGTTTTCGGTGTACTTCTTGCTCCGGTGTGTTTCTTGCTCCGAAGTTATACAGCTTTCCCTTCAATTAGCTAACTAACCGTGTAATTGTTTTTTTTTTACGAATGATAGACTAAAAACGAAATAAATGTATCAGTTCGGCCCTTATTGTTGTTAGGTGTACAGTATACATTAGGCACGTAGTTCGGAGCATTATGAATTTTGGCTATACGCGCTGTTAGCCATAATGTTTAGAATAATCACTATTATTATGAGACATTTGTACGCACAAACTTTTACTCGTTTCCGTAATTAGCGGCTCTTATGGGTTTAATGAGTTAAATTATGGGTTACTCAGAATTAATAACATACAACGCCAGTGTCGAGTTCTTGGACATATTCGTGTTTTTTCAGTAACCTACTTACGTTAATTTTATGTACGGTTTAAGTGCACTATCGCAACCACGGTAATTGTAAAGTGTGCAATATATTATACAAATATTCAATTCCATGTAGTGTGTATGATTAGTGATGTGCACCCGGGAATATTCCCCGACCTAAAATAAATTCTCCAAAGTCGGGATTTTTTTTTGTTTATTAAGAAAGTTTTTATAAATGAGGTTGTCTGCATTTTGTTTATTATTTCGATGAAAATGTATTATATTTAATGATTTAATAACGACAGTAAAACCAGTATCTCGATATCTCCAAAAATAACTAAGTTTGAGATTTCAAAGTGAATTTGAGTAAAACGTATACAATCGTATTTCAGTACAATTACACAATTCAGTACAATGATTGAAGATTATAATGGAAATACTGCCGCGCTAGTCATCGCACGTACCGTGAAATCACGCGCTTATCAGCCGGTTGCAAATATCAACATTTTGACGGATTACAACTTCGATATTTTACAAAAATTCTAAAAGTTCTGTCCTCAGTATGCTCTGAATGTAATCTAATGATAATTATTTTGTAATAGAGTGAATGATGGTATATTTCATAAAATTGATATCGCAGGCTTGACGTACGATTTATTATAATGCACTGTTAAAATAATAAGATGTAATCTGGGATGGTGATTTTTCATTAATAACAGCAGTTAAATTCAACTTAGGCTCCAAGTCTGTATCTTTTGCATTAGCTAACGCAAGTTAAATAAGTCATAAACAACACATTTTGACAGTTTTCATAAACACATTGTCGTCTCTTGCGTTGGGATCACGAATTTGTTTCTTAACGTAAACGCAAACTTAACTTGTTAGCGTGATGACTACCAAACTGTTACAATGTGTTGTAGCTTACACAAAAGATACAGACTTGACTCCCTTATTAATGAAAGCGTTATTGTATTATTATTGTGTATTCTGGATTTAAAATTAATTGATCGGTTTAAAAATGTATTGTACTGTATTTTAATTTAAAATAAATTACTAGTGCTTTTCACCATTTTAATTAAAATTCGAGCAATTCCCCTAAATAAATTCTCGGGAATTTACCCATCACTATGTGTATGTTTTTGTCAAGAATAGCATGCTTAAAATATAAAAGTGTCGACTGCTTTTACCGGCTCTCCACACTAGCGACCAAACTAATAAAATATTACGAAATCTGAGATTCAATCGAAGATGGATGCTATAGATGGCAAAAAATGTTAAATTCAACTCTGCTACCCCCACATACAAACACTTTTCCGTCGATTTTCATATTTTATTTTCTAATTTAAATTCGAATATAATCTATAACGAACATCTTAACATTACACGGGTACCTCGAAAAACCGGCTGAATTATATTAATGTTCATTATATTTAAAACGAAAACATGAAAATCAATGGGAAAATGTTTTTATGTCAGGGTAGCAGAGTTGCATTTTCGTTTATTTGCGTTTATAGCTTAGATCAAATCTCAGGTTTCATAATACTTTTATAAGAATTTGGTCGTTAGTGCTTTCTTACGAATTCTATGTCATAATGCGTATCTTACGTGGGTATCTACTTCGCATCTGATCGTAAAATCCAAAATATATGTTTCACACGACTTTTGTACGACTTCGGTCGTGGCTTGGTGGCACTCGTCACTCACCACGCACCGCGCCAATTAGTTTTCCTCGAGTGCTTTCGGAAAATGATTGTCCACCACGGCGGCGGCGCACAGTTAATTATTGTATTATGCTGTTAACTTGGTTCGCGATTTTTCTCCGACTGCTCGGCTTACATAACATCACAAACAACAACCTCAAAGTTACTCATGAGAAGACATCTTCCAGTACTATGCCCAAAAGGAACGTATTTATATATTTTGTTGTTATTTTTTGTTATACTCCCTTTCTCTCGTGTTCTTGTTTTATTGTGTTGGCGTTTGTCATTGCTCACTATCCCCCACCCCCCATCGTGGTGGTGTCATCGCAAGTATAAATTATAATATTGTTATATATTTTTTAGTTAGTTTTCATATTTATATAAAAGTTGTCCCACCCTGTGTTGATGGTGTGTTGCGAATTATAAAGGTTTGCGAAACAGTTTCCATTTTCGTGTTCGTCCCGATTGTGACACTGTCATCAGACTAATGCAGTCTTCGTTATATTAATAATGAATCATTGCAGACTTCATTTAAGGTTGAATTATAGAACAACAACAATAATTATATTATTTATTCAATTATTTCATAAATATCTTTGATAAATTCATGCTACCGATTCTCTAATGTGTCAAAATAATGGACCGACGTATTCACAAATACCTAGACGTATAGTTCGCAACACGCAACCTGAAAAATAAGAAGCCCGAATAAAACATTAAAGAATTTAAATTATAGCCATAAATTGAAAATTCAAAATATAATACCCATACTGGTTAGGTATGCGAGAAAATTGTATTCTTCTCTGTTTAAATTAAAAATAATTTGCAATATCTTAAAATTTCAAGCCTCGTGTCCACTTTTAATAAAATTGTTTTTTTTTCTTCGTATTTATTATTTATACATTCCTCAAGGTTATATTGCTCGGTTCGCTGGTCCACTTCCGTTAGAGACAGCCTTAATATCCGGCTCTTCTGCGTTCGTCTCGAGTGATGGTGGGTTAACGTAATTAATCGTCCTTACAAACACAGACAGACTTCGGAAGTTATTTTGATGCCTACAATTTTAATTTTTATTCTCATAAATTATCTCATTCTCATAGTAATGATGTGCGGAGCTCAGTCAACATATCGGAATGCAATAATAGTAATAATAATGCGATATGAAATTTTATTACATTTTCATTGTTCTAGATTCGAGATTGATTTAATGTTTACCCAGTGTTCGCTGTGCAGAAGAGAAGGTTATAAAATTGTAATTATTTTGTTACATCCGATGACGGCCAGGGTTTTTATTTACCTTTCTCTAAAAATCCTCAAGTTGTATTCATTATTTTCAAAAAGTACGAAGATTAAACGCATTGGCCCGCGCAGTGCGCACTGATAATAGGCGTTTATAATCTTTACAATAATTCTGTGTTGGAACATTCTGAGGGTGGTCGGCAGATGGCGCTTTCAAATCTGGTACATTATCTGTCTTGGTGGCTACTAGGAAGGTTCCACGACTTGATGGAATTCCTGGTATACACATTTTTTTATACATAACTATCACTCGATTTGACGGCAAGGGTAGGCAGAGTGGATGGAACGCCACCCAACTTTATCTTGACACATACATTCCTTGCTTCACACACATTTTGTTGTACCGACTTTTGACATAAAGAGACTCAATTATTTGAGCCATTTGATGTCTTCCTGGGGCGACCCCGACTTCTTCCATTCACTTGCCCGTAAATATGATATTGTCCGCCCCTTTTCCGCCCATCCACTCTCATCTAAATATATATATATATTTTGCATTTCAATATATTTTGAATTCTTAAAAGTTTGCCAATTTATTCAAATATTTGACCGCTTTTTCCTAAATTCAGTATAATATATCAGTCATCGATCCAATCCATAAAATATATTAAAACATTACAATTTTGTTCATTGAGTATCATAACGATGATTTCCAACCTAAAGGTGTAATCATTACCCGCTATCTGGTCCGTTCTCAAATGCACTCAAGTAATTGTTTCCTCGCCAAGTTACACAATATACAGTTTATATTGCGAAGGTTTCTCCTCACCGGGAAAATGTTAACACGCTTTGGGTAGTTAATCTTTAGAATCGGCCCGGTGCGATATAATATGAAGCGCCCTTGAGCACATTATGGCTAAAATTCCAGACAATGCGGTGATTTCACACTTATCTGTTCTGTACACTGACCACTGCCCAAGGCTCTTGGATGTCACAGTGGAAGTGAGATAGCTGCAATTATATAACTTTATCAAAAAAATCTTCTTCCTTTTTGCTAACTTAAGTTTGTTTCGCTTGTGTTTGTGTTGTCTTTTGGAAAACTATTCTTAAATGCTAAATACCTGGTTGTTTGAACCCATTTATTATTTGACGTCATCAGAAATTTATTATTTTTGACATTTCTGTCAAAAACAACCCTGCTAAAAATTTTACAAACCCCTGGCGGGCCGAAAATAGGTGGTTAACGAGGACCGTTCAAATATGAAACGTTAAAAATGGTATTTATTTTACGATTTGTGACGATGTCAAATGTGATGGGTGTTCAAACAACTAGACCTAAGTGACCCTTTTTAAAAAACTCATTTTTACGTTTGATTTATTTATGTTTACCGAGTATTTTGATAGGTCTACGTAGTATTGTTTTGAAATATTAACCGACTTATGTATTATTTCTTCGGGGTACAATATTGTAAAAGTAATAGGTAACGAATCTGCACCTCGAGTGTGTTGTTTTCCTTACAACTTGCCCAACAATTAAAACATTGCGCAGTGTTCTGCATTCTTCGCTATTACATATTGCCAAACTTCTGGTATGATATGAGTCATTTCCCAACCATTCCGGAATGCTAGTCGGCCGTTATTTGTTATCTACCGTCTACCGTCCGTTCTATCTGCATTTCCCCGGCTGCGCGCGCGCTATTGCGACTTTCCATTTCCACCTGAAAGTGAAGCTAGTGGTGGGAACCGAAACTCCTCGGGTCTCGGGGACTTGTTCACGGGCGGGAGCAGTCGTCTTACATCTGTCGAGCGTCGAGCGCACACTCGCACAGTGTACACACGCACTCAAAACACTAAATCATTTATAAGTTTTAACCAATTGCTTCATTAATAAACACTGATTTCGTTACTTGCAGGTTATCTTAATAGGGTATTTTACCCCAAATTTGTTGTTTATGTGCCAAATAGTGAATATATATTTTTCTTTCGCTCGCCGAAGGAATTTTTTATTAAATATTCGTGAAATAACTGTACAAAGTGACAAGTTAACACTCTTTATTTTTAAAAAAATCGGTGCATATGAATCCGATATAACCTAACATTGTAAAATATGATTTTCAGTGTTGTGTGATAGTTTTTGTGGTCCATTCAACATGGATTCCGATTATTAAGTCGCAGTGTTATGAGTTGAGTCGTGTTGGAGGGATGCTTGTTCCTAGTTTAAGCAAGGGCGGGGGCGGGGGCAAGTTCGGCAAGATGCAGCCGGCGACTTCCATGTCCTGTATCCCCATGCACTTCTCCACCCCCACCTTCTTCGGCAGACGGCTGAAGAGATGGGGCTCCGCTGGCTCCTGGGTGGGACATCTTATCAATGTATTTTTCATTGCTCATCAAGCTTTGTATTTCTTCAAGATTCGGCAATAAGTTTTTCACTTATTTCGTTTATTTCTTCCTGTAGTAATTTTCCTAACAATCGAAACTAGATAGATATATTTTCCCTTCGTGTATCTTTAGTGTTTTTGGTAGCACTCATCCTGATTTACAATAATTATTTTATCTGTTATTTTATTTAGGTGGTGAATTAATTATGCTCGTAATTTGGATTTAGTTTTATTATCGTGTTTAATTTATATCAGCACATCGATATTCCATAACAAATCGAGTCGATAATGAGTAAACAATCAACACGCTTGGGATGCTTGTTGAATAAATTGTTTTGTTAAAGCGTCATTGTGTATTCTTCAAGGTTTCGGAACACCGTTAAATAATACCATTTTATTCACACGTTTTTCATATTTTAAACAGAGATGGCGCCAGAGCTTTAACCGCCCAGTGCGCTCTCGGCAACTCTATCAAAGAGGGTATATAAGGGTTCCCACATAAAAGAATAAAAAAGCTTTTAATGCCAATTATTTTGTACAAATTCTATCGGGCGTTCCACTGAAAAACATATTACAATGTTAATAAAATTAAAAATATAATTAATATAAAGCATATTGTTTACACCACTGTTTAATATATACAAATCAGCATGTTTCGAAAGCGACTCTTTCCTCGTCAGGATTATACAGTACGCTGTGTATAACAAAACACTTAATTTTATTAATATTGACGCCACAAAATAACCACACATTGAAGAAAAAATAATAAGTAATTTCGCCGCAATTAGATCGTATAAAAAAACACCCTCGAGGTTCTTTTTAATCAATCACAGTCTTTAAACGATGTCACTAATGTTTTAGTGACTTTCTTTTAAAAAAATACGCCTGGTGCTTTTACTCCCCGTATGAATGTGGCAATAGTAGAATAATGAGGATAAGATTTACCCAGAGGCCATGGAGTAGGTGCCATCAGATCACTTTACCTACCGTTTACGGGCATTAATTCTTAATTATCGGCATCAACCCTTTCTATCTAGTGAGACCTTTTTAGTACCATTTAAGTGTATTCAGTGTTTACGTTTTCTTGTTGTCCATCCAGCGTCGCGTGTTTTCATCACGCTCGGCCTTGATAGGTTACTAACCCTCGGTCCTACCTACCAACTACCTACTACCTACCCACCAGGGCTTGCCGTGACTTTCCGATTTTCCAAAACAGAACTTATTTGAAATATGTTCGATTTTTTTTACAAATATTTGCATAGAAACATGTGCGGTGTTAGAAATGAATATTTCCTGTATACAATGAAGTAGAATTACAAGCAAAACGTTTGAATATAAAAACGTCTATTTTGTTCGGTTAATTCAAAACCGGTAAAAACACCATTTCTGCTTATGTATCCAGTATCTATCGAAGCTCTGCCTCGTTCAGAAGTAAACATTCTGATCGGAGCTTTTTGATGCGGAAGTCAGCTTTTAGTCATTCACACGAGGACTATAATACTCGTATATATATTTATTATATTATATATACCACTGACGTGTAAATCACCTGCTCTGTGATGTATACCCTTTTTGCTATGAGCGCGCTTTTAGTCTGGCGTTTACACGACGCTAACATTTTTATCTTAGATTGTCGAATAGACGAAGAGTTGTACTGGCAATATGAATAAAACTATATTCTTGTGTTTTTTTTAGCATAAAAGTTAAATATTTTAAAAATATCAACCATTGGTCACATAAAAGTCTGTCTTAAAGCCCGGTTTAAGGCCGTTTTAACCATATCTACGTCGTGGTAATAAGTCAAGTTTTTCACTATTCCGACCTTACGCGCCGCGTAATATTTTCTCCGCGGTTATAAATAAGGGAGCTAGAGTTTTAGAACTTTTAGTTTTCACAAAGACAAATCGCCGCCCCGCACCACACTCCTGCCAATTTCCGTACAAATCCGGGATGGCAGTAATTGCATAGCATTCAAATACTCCCCCACTGAAGGAACTGTCCACTGACTAACGCCCGAGACGGAACCGCGACAAAATAGTTGAAACATTAAAAAATATTCTGGTTTCAAAAGAGCTGCGCCGAAAGGAATGTCTTAATACGTGCTTATTTTTTCGTCCTGTTATTTCTGTGGCGGTATGGTATGGCCCAAGTTGCCACAGGTCACAGGACATCTCATCGACAGGTCATGTTTCACCTTATTCCTTGTGGCCCACTCACTAATAAAGTTATTTTGTCTCTGGCGGTTTGTGACTTTACCCTACCCAACACCTCCTCATACCTTACCTCTACTATATCTTATATAATAGCCCCTTCCTCCCCATGATTCATGAAAACATTACAAGTGTATAGCTTCCCCAGATTTACATACTAGAAAGCAGTGGCGTATGATCAAATGTAGGCTGTGTGCAGTTATTCAACTTTGGATACTTATCTTAACTTGGTGCATTGCATATTTAAATATTTCCATTTTATTGTTATCTTCCGCTGATTGTTGTGGCCGACTGAATAAATGAACAGCGACAGAAATTTCTAGTAACTTAATTTTTTTTTATTATCTCTTAATTGTTTTTTAATAGTTCATTTTTCTTAGGGTAGATACAGCTTTTCAGCCTGCATAGATTGCACGCCACTGCTAGAAAGCTACCCGACATAACGCAAACGGGATAATCATTTTTCACTTTGTCTGGAGTCAGGAGCGGTGTGATTTATTGCGGGTTCAATATCCTTACAAATTCCCGATAATATGAGCAATTTTAAATTTATATTGGAATATTTTCACATTATAGAGTGGAATTGGTTCTCTCGTCAGTAGGGATAAATGTAATTAGGTTCTTTCATATTTAACCGTTTTAGTGCTATGCTTATTTTGCAAGAATATATATAAATTGCTACAGATATTCTGTGTTTTTAAATAAAAAAGAATGGTATTCAATAAAAATACAATAACTTGGACAAATATCAATAAATATTTTTTTAAATTATACAATTATAGAATGAAATTTTACGAATATTATAATTCTTATTAAAAAACTACACATTTACCTACAAAAAAATATTAAAAAATACAAAAATATAAGATTATTTCACTTCACAATTGTGTTTTCCCGCACCATGTAGTCCCTTTTTATAGCGAGAGCATATGCATATGAGATTGGATCGCCTTATCTCATTTGCTTTGATGCACACATTAATTTATGGGAACAAAGGTCTCGTCGTCCATAGTGCCGCTGTCATTAGATACATTACGATCATCCGCAATAGAACTAGCTTCCGACATGGTGAAAAATATCGATTCACTTAAGGGTGTATTTATTTTAACGGAATTCACGTAACTAAATCTTACAGCGCGATGGCGCTGGGCCGCTCTCTAACGGTTAAATAGCTCCACCCAGCCTGAAAGTGCAATTTTTTGTACGTCTGTTGACGGGAAACAAGAATATTCTCACAAATTCGAACATTTTTTAATACATAATTCAGAGAAATTAGTCCTCTCGTCTGTAGGGACGAATATAATGTGGTTTGTGTTCCCATATTTGTAAGGTTCCACCCTGGCTGAAAATGCTAATTTTGGGAATCAAACTAAATATCAAGTGTAAACCATTACACCAGTACCAGTACACCACGAAGTTGGTTATATACCTGACATCGTTAGCTCAAAAGAACACTAGAAGATTGCGTCACTGGTGATTGTTCCCATATTGGGATTCACGTCGCGGACACGTGCTGTGAGTCCTGCGCGCCAACATCAGTCAGATTCCTGTCCAAATGTGTCGCGAAGAACGCGTCTTCCGACACTTGCTACTGCGGCGCGCTCGCACTGAGCTTCTGCAAGCTCCTCGCAACCAATTAACCAACCCATCGCCTGCCTACAATAACAATGAAGTTTCTCCTTTTGTCTCTGAAGGATACATTTGTTCTTCTTCATTTCATATCGCGCCGTTATTAATATTCTGGTTTCTCAACGCCCGCGCCAGGTGTGGAGTTTGGGTACGGACGTATGGACTATGAACCATGGAGTGCACATTCTGTATTGCCGGCTGTACGCACACATGCATACATTTAATTCTAATTATTTTCCATTAGTTTAGTCGCCGGCTGCCTTTTACTACAACATGGCTGTATTGACGAGCTGTGACTTGCATCGAAATCGTTAATTTAAATTAGATCACACCTCGCAATTTGACGAGAGTGACTTGCATTGAAAATCGTCGTCGATGTACGAAGGCTTCACCATAAAGCCATTCATTTTTATCGTTGATCATAATCAGCGACGTGGCTAGAAAATATATACTAGCTGCACTTGTAAGCTAAACGTCTAACAACCCTTATTTTCCGACTTATTAATCAGCCCTTCTAGAGCAGGGGCCACTATAATCATTTTATATCATTAATACATCTAAATTTGCTGTAAATGAGGGCATTTTCCTGTACTTTTATGGCCATTATTTTACCTGACGATGTTTAGGTGAATGAATTTAGTATGCCATGTTTAGGGGAATAAAGCAGCACTGCAAATAAATTATTTAAAAAAAATTATATCTGATCGCTACGTCTAACAAATTAAATAATTATCGTTACACGTAATGCTTTTTGTGTTTCGTACAAGGCCGCCGTGGTATAATAATTGTAACGATAAACATTGAACCATTAAACGCATGACACGAGGAGTAGGCTGTAAATCAGGGATGGCAAATACGTAGCACCCTAAACAATTCTATGTATCCATATATTTTTTTCCGCGAAAGTACCCGTCGTGAATTAAAAAACCTAACTTCCAATACGACTGGTCCGGAAATAGGTTTTGTTAGTTAATTTCAGAACCATGTGTGACATCGGATAATAGGGATTCACTGCATTATTCACTAGCAAATACTGTTTGCAAAAGTCGGTACTAGCGATTTAAAAGAAATATAGAAAAATACGTCTATTTTTATATGAATAAGACTGGCTTAAAGAACCCGATGAAATAGAATGGCTAACAAAAGTTATGTATTTACTTGAGTTACTCGTCACCCGCAAGGAGCAGGCATTCCAACGGAAAGGATTTTAACGGAAGGACAAACATAACCTTACGGATTATTGTTATTTAATAAGCGTGCTGACTGAGTATATTTGATTACAAACATTCGGTGTTTTATTTATCGATAAAAATACCCTGTACAAAGATACTGGCACGTGGAAAGAAATGCGTGAAATTTTATCTTATTTTGGCACTTTGATCAAATCCTTTTTGCCACCTCTGCTGTAAATCAACAATTTATCTGCATAGACAATACTACACAAGTAGGTTCTTGCAAAAAATCAATGTGTGAACAATTATTGTTTTGTATTATAAAGATGTTATATATTATCCGAACAACTTAATACATATATTTAATACGCTTTACCAAATTTAATAATAAATCAATATTATCGTTTAATTCGTATTCGTACTGCATGTATATGACAAATATTCGTATAGTAAAATGTTGTTTGTTTAAATATCCCGTACCACTTAAAATGATGTTTTTTTTTTAATAAAAACAAATCAATCAAATTGAAATGCGTTGCAATCACCAATAAATACTCGACGTAGGAATGGGTATTCTCCTTAGTAATTAGACCGTGATAAAACCAATCAATTTAAATATGAAACACCCTTCTATGTAATGCGGTGCGTTTGTTTTCATTCCGAAGGTCTGAATTGGCGTTTTCCTCCGAAGCCTTATTTTCCAAGGCCGGGACCAATTAGCCCGCACATCGGTGCCTAAAATTAATTCATTAATTCGGGTTAATAATGTCGAAATGAATTGTCTTAGCACAAAGATCGTTCATGCAGAGTGATTTATTCGTGCTCCATTTTTGAAGCTCGTGACACTGAATAATTTATGGAATGCTTTGTCCATCTCCATCGACATATATTATAACAATATTCATAGTTTACTGTTACCAGAAAACTAAAGCTGACGTTGCCATCGCGATTTTAGAAAATAATTTTTCGACCATGTGTCGTCGCATTTACACAAAATCATCATCCATCTGCGAAATAACAGGTGATGATAGCTGGGAAATGATTATTGTTAAATTTATATTTGGATGATTTGTATAGCGCCGTTTTTTGTGAAAAATCCCCTCGCAAAGGGGGAAACATAATGTATTATGCCTTTATATTCTCTTGACTCTTTTTTTTAAAGAATTCTGTCGTGTTGCGTCATTTTGGAAATGGTTGATAAAAGCGTTTGTAATTTAAATATGTTGTAAGTGATTTAGATTTAAAACAACCCTTCTTAAATATATTTTAATGGACCCTTATACATTTGTCAAAATCAATTTATTGCGTAGGTGCTATTTTCGGAAATTGTATCTAACTCTCAGAGCAATCTGTTAGGCATTCAATATTTCGCATCTGACATCTGTAATTAAATATTTGCATTGCATTTCAATGTGCTCATAACCAATAACAATAGTTATTTATAAGAACAGTGCCCTTATTGTTTGAGCTAGATAAAGCGCATTGAATATGCAGTATTCAAAACTGACCTGTTTTATAGAACTACATACGGGTCTGTCTTTTAGCGATGCACTTGCCTGGCCGTAAGTATGCCTAGATGATAATTTAATATGGTGATTCACAGGGCTGTTTCTAGGTGTTTTGCCGCCCTAGGCGAGAATTGAAAAATGCCGCCCCCTCCTTTTTAGGTACTACCATCACTATCTCCCCTTTCATCCAGGCTAGAAGAATGAATGCAGTAGATATAAAATGACTATTCAATAGTAAACAATAAAGCACATAAAACATTAAATAACTAAATAAGCACTGTTCATGATACTTTATCGAGTTTTTAAATTTCTCTCTTGTAACTTCGAATGTGTTTTGGGTATATTCTCTTAATCCTTGCCTTTATTTTAGGGGTGTCTTTAATAAGATCTCTAATGTCAAGCTTGCCGGTAAACCATATATTTTTCTAGTGAAATGGTGGCTAGCGCTAGTCCCACGAGTTCATGGAGCTGCCCAGAGAGGTTTTTAATTCCTTGAGCTTTGGGAAACTTCTCTCCGCACTTGCCTGTTACCGCTGATATCGGTAAACGTCAAAAGGATTTGAAGAGCCTACAACAAATTAGGAAAACCATATATTTTTCTAGTGAAATGGTGGCTAGCGCTAGTCCCACGAGTTCATGGAGTTGCGCAGAGAGGTTTTTAATTCCTTGAGCTTTGGGAAACTTCTCTCCGCACTTGCCTGTTGCCGCTGATATCGGTAAACGTCAAAAGGATACGAAGAGCCTACAACAAATTAGGAAAACCATATATTTTTCTAGTGAAATGGTGGCTAGCGCTAGTCCCACGAGTTCATGGAGTTGCGCAGAGAGGTTTTTAATTCCTTGAGCTTTGGGAAACTTCTCTCCGCACTTGCCTGTGCCATGATATCGGTAAACGTCAAAAGGATACGAAAGAGCTACAACAAATTAGGAAAACCATATATTTTTTCCTGAGTAAGTAATTGGCTGAGCGCTAGTCCCACAGTTCATGGAGTTACGCAGAGAGGTTTTAATTCCTTGAGCTTTGGGAAACTTCTCTCTCCGCACTTGCCTGTTGCCACTGATCTCGGTAAACGTCAAAAGGATACGAAGAGCCTACAACAAATTAGGAAAACCATATATTTTTCTAGTGAAATGGTGGCTAGCGCTAGTCCCACGAGTTCATGGAGTTGCGCAGAGAGGTTTTTAATTCCTTGAGCTTTGGGAAACTTCTCTCCGCACTTGCCTGTTGCCGCTGATATCGGTAAACGTCAAAAGGATACGAAGAGCCTACAACAAATTAGGAAAACCATATATTTTTCTAGTGAAATGGTGGCTAGCGCTAGTCCCACGAGTTCATGGAGTTGCGCAGAGAGGTTTTTAATTCCTTGAGCTTTGGGAAACTTCTCTCCGCACTTGCCTGTTGCCGCTGATATCGGTAAACGTCAAAAGGATTTGAAGAGCCTACAACAAATTAGGAAAACCATATATTTTTCTAGTGAAATGGTGGCTAGCGCTAGTCCCACGAGTTCATGGAGTTGCGCAGAGAGGTTTTTAATTCCTTGAGCTTTGGGAAACTTCTCTCCGCACTTGCCTGTTGCCGCTGATATCGGTAAACGTCAAAAGGATACGAAGAGCCTACAACAAATTAGGAAAACCATATATTTTTCTAGTGAAATGGTGGCTAGCGCTAGTCCCACGAGTTCATGGAGTTGCGCAGAGAGGTTTTTAATTCCTTGAGCTTTGGGAAACTTCTCTCCGCACTTGCCTGTTGCCGCTGATATCGGTAAACGTCAAAAGGATACGAAGAGCCTACAACAAATTAGGAAAACCATTTTCGTTTCGTATTCAGCGGCTCTTTACTTTCTGACTTTGAAGGGGGTAGAGGAATGTTTACGTTAGTCAAAGCTAACACCTATTAAGTAATTGTTCCGTATGCTTTTGAAAACCTTTCTATGTTTTAAGTTTTCCTCTGTTTCGTTTTTTTCTCCTAATTTGCAAAAATTTTTCGCTGTTTGGATTTTTTATTTTTTATTCCGTCCCTTTGCCGCCCTCGCCCAGTCTCGCTTTTGGGCAAGAAGAAACGGCCCTGGTGATTGATTCATCTACAAAATGATGCATAGTTGACAACTTCATTATATTTCGTAATGTTAATATGTAGGGGGTACCTCCTCGCGGCTTATTTGGCGCATTTCTATAAATATTTTCGCGGAAGCATTGATTAACCTTTAGAAAGGAGGGCCTGTGCATATTTTATTTTCTCTCTAACCTTTTTGTCACTCGATACGTCACATTTTAGTGTCACCCTTTCGTAAAATGTCATTGCTATTATTTTTATGTGCTTCCTACATTGACAATAATCCCAACCTCCAGTCGAATCATGTAAATAAAGTTTTCGGCTGCATTTTTTCAAGAATGAAATTGAGATGTTGTAATCTTTGCGGAGAGTTCAAGTTGTAATTAAAAAAATATATTTACGTATTATTATTTCGTATTAAAATGTTTTTTTTTTTTTGTTTTTTTTTTTTTTTTACTCTGATAGGTTTGTACATAAAACATGGTAGCAAGCGGTGGCGTGCATTGCTACTTTACCAAGGGTAGGCTGTAGCTTTGCAGGTTTTGAATCCCCACTCACCTTGAAACCAGAACGTCTTAGATTTACAAGGTTTATTACAGGTAAAACATATTAAAACTATTTACGTAGAAAAATACATAATATTAACACAATGCAGTTAGACTTTTTTATAGTGTTGTTAATCGTTTATCAATTTTACTGCCGGTTAGATTATTGCTATTGCCCGACGGGCTGCCATGTCGACACGTCAGTTCTCGTCCGATCACCGAAGTTAAGCAACATCGGGCGCGGTCAGTATTTGAATGGGTGACCGCTTGGCAACGCCGCATCCCGTTGGCTTTTTTTTTTTACCTTCCACTCAGCATCCGTAAAGGTGACATAGGCGCCTAAGGACGTAAAAAAAATTATTCTGCTACTTAAAAAAAATATAATAATACGGAAAGCAAAAAAATATTTCGAAACCAATTGTTTTCATTACAAACCTTAACTCAAAATTAATTTGATGGAAAGGAATTTTGTATTATAATAATAAAATAAAATAAAATTGTATTTGCGTTATTATATTACGTATAATAAACTCGTATTTTTCATTATCGACATTATTCGTACATTATTATTAATTTCGTTCCAAAGGATCGATCCGCTAATTGGAAGTGGGAATTTCCACAGATGTCAGTCACCATTGGAAAAAACGGACAATTTCTGAAAATGTATAAAAACCGAGTTGCAATAATGTTTGCAAGGTAATTTCAATATGAACCTGTTTTGGGCAAAAATTACTACATGTAATGCAGCTTTAGGAAACGAAAATAATCAAAAAGAGTATAATATTGGCCGGTATAGGATTAATTTTTTAATGATTTGCGCTACTTCCGTGATGTATCCCACGAGATAAAGCTACAAAAACGCTATCTCGAGGAAGATACTTTTTTAAGATGGATGGAACCGGGTCAGGTTGCAACTGAAGAGACGAGAATAATTGTTTAAATATAAACATGTTATTGTCATGAAACAATTATTACCTAAACACTCCCGGAAAAATTACACTTTTATCAATTTTTTTTCGTTTTTCTCTAATTTTTATTTTACCCTCCATTTTTTTAGGTTATCACAGCGTTTCAGCCTCCATGGATCGCACGCCACTGGTAGCAAGGCTTTTCCATAATACATTTTTATAATATTTTTTATTGGTTGAACCTTCATTATAATGAGTTTGTTTGCTGTAAACATGGGCATGATGAGGAATGTTATTATCTTCCCAATCTTTCGATAATAACATTCCCTATACATTTAATTATTTGAAGTTCGTAAAACTTTCATAATTCCTAAAAAGAAACTTGCGAGCTTCGTGGCAGGGCAGTCAAACCTTTGACCGTTAGTAGTGAATGTATTCACAACCCGCTTGAGTTCAAAATGTTGTGGATTTTCTCACAATTAAAAATAATTACGTGAAATTCGCAAAATCGAAACCAAATCTAACCTTCACCTTTCCTATTTCATTCTGCCTAGTTACATTCTCCTTATCCAATAAAATAGGGGTTGACGCACTTGAAGTGAAATAACACAAAACTGCGCTATATAAATGCTTTGTTATTATTATTATTATTATTGACAATCTTGTAAAGTGCTCACGAACTAACCCATGTAAATGTTGTTTTAGAGCCCGACGCAGGGCGGTTCTAGCGAGTCGCTGAACCTGCGCTTCTCCATGGCTGACGTGGCGGGCGACTACACCAAGAGGAAGCACGTGGTGCGTGTTACCTCCATCGCCGGCGCTGAGCTGTTGTTGCAGGCGGGCAGCGCCGCCGAGGCCGCCCGCTGGTTGCACGCCCTCAGGGGGCAGGTAAGCAAATTAACAAACTATTACCATTAACTCTTTATGATATTCCACCAGTATATGCAAAGAATCACCGGGGTCAAACTATTGGCCCCTGATTTTCTAACACATTTGTACGATATATTCATGTATGTATGTATATTATCGGCAAAATTGTAAAGAAAATTAAACCATACATTCATTGCATATTGGAAATTATATCTAAATATTCTATTACGATTAATATTTATTTTATTTTATTTTTATTCTCCTTTTTTTGTTAACTACTGAGAACTAATTTTACTATCATACATACAAATTTCGTATTAAATGACTTCTCAAAACAGAAACTCAAAATGTATATATATATATATATATATTTTTAAATAAATATTGTGTACTGAATTTTTCTTATATTTATTTGGTCCAAAATCTATATGCAACCATTGCTTTCTATTCTATACATCATAGGGATGACAGTGACACTACAAAAAATGTTTAGAACTGAATATTAGCTGAGATAAATGATAAAATTAAAACTATTGTTTTATTGAGCAATATGCAGGAGCTTTTTTACAAATCTTGTAAAAAATATGTCATGCACTCATGTTATATTATATTATGCACTTGTAATACCCCGATCTACATGATACATAATAATGTATCATGTAGATCAGGATATTACTATTTTTATTTAAAAAAAAAAAAAAGAAAAAAAAAATTATCTACAAATTATAAACCTTTTCCCTTTATAACTTCTCTGTGTCATGCACTTATACATTATTATACATACATATATATATACATATATATCATAAATATCATGTTATACTTATATACCTACTATGTATCATGTTTTTTTTTGTTAAATTAAAACCTTTTTTTTCTTTCTGTACACAAAATCATTTAAATGTTAAAATATTAAAAAAAATAAAATATATGAAATAGATGACATAGACGATATAGATGAAATAGATGACAGAGATGAAATATATGACATATATGAAATAGATTAAATAAATAACATCAAATAAGCTTTGATTAAAAGTGTTAATTAGAAAAACATACGGAAAAAAGGGTGTGACTGAGAATCGACCCTCTGATATTTGAATTTGCCAGCCGGATGCTCAACCAATTACGCTACTGAACCCACTTTCCATATGAGTCGTGGAGTTGCAAAACCAGCTTTGTGAATTTTTGCTTGTATCTAATGCATTCCCAAAAAGTGTAAATACATTGAAAGTAAATATAATATTAATAGTTTTCTTTAAATGTCATAGTAATAATTTATTGTTATTTGTATATTTGGCATAAAATTCTTTTTATATTCGAGGTGTTCCAAACAGTTTTTCGTGACTATCTACAGATTTCAAAAACTTCCAGAGAGGGTTTTTGCAACTCCATGATTATATTTAACAACATGTTTCTTGCAAACTAACTATCGTCATTTTAATTTATTTTCCATGAGAGACATTGGTTTTAATGTTTGTATTACGAGTAAGTTGTAAGTAATACAAACATAAATGATGTAGATTCTATCGGGACTAAATATTTTTCCTTTTCGTTTGTTTGTCTAAGTTAGAATTTAATAAATTTAGTTTCAATAATTAATAATACCACTTTGTTCTGTGTGTAATTTAAATCGCAGAGATCTTTTCATCCTTTCCCAATTTCCAGAGTACCTACCATGCTACATATTTACATAATAATATGCGGAATGTGATGATGGATTGATTTTCTCCTCATATCTTATTATTAAAAATACCAAAGCAATTGAGAAACCTTGTTTCATTACTACTTATCTGTTGTATTGCAGCGAGTATTAGAATTATGGGTACTTTACACTTTATTACATGTATGATTGGTTGATTTTTGGGGTGCTAAGCAGTGTTGTGGTTTTGTGGTTTACTCCTCCTGCTTGAACCAATGTTTCTTCTGATCTGCCTTGTTTTTCACATCTACCCTGATGATGAACACTTCAAGGATGTCTGAAACGTTGGCTCAAGAAGGAGGAGGTAATGCATTATAATATAATATGTTATCTAAACATTGCATGAATCAGTAGAGCCCCATTACGGGACTCTGGAACTAGGGCATCCATAGGGATATGAATCCATCCAATGGATATTATAATCCAATGAGATTTATTTTGTAATTTGATAATTATTAGTCGTTTTTACCAGCTAATTATTATAATCGCATTATTTGTTGATTTCCAGGCCCCCAGCGGGCAAGTGGCAGAACCGCAGCGGCCCCTCGAGAGTCCTGCTGAGATTGCCGGCCTATCGCCTCCCTCACGAAGCAAGAAACCTGCCAACACTCGCACCATGTCCCCTACAGGTAACCACCAACTACACATGTGATTACTCTAACCTTCACTGCTACTCACACCTCAAACTACTATCTTCAACTTCAATTACTTGTAAAGTAATGTTGTTTTATAAATGTGTTCATTAAATTTCCAGAAAACTCATCAACATCCTTGACAGCGTCACCAAAAAGCAAGACTTGGAAAGGTCGCGTCGCTCGGCAGTTGCGCCGTATGCAGGCGGGCGGGGCCCCGTCGGGGGCAAGCAGCCCCTCAGGAGGTATTGTCCCGGGGGGCGTTGGAGTCCCCTTGGAGCGCTGCCAGGGCCTGGCCGACCGTCCCCTCGTCCCCCACCTCGTAGGTCTCTGCACCCGCGCAGTAGAAGAGCGAGGTCTCCATGTAATAGGTGTTTACAGAGTGCCTGGAAACACAGCCAGTGTCACAGCACTCAAAGACTCGCTAGAAAAGGGAATACCGCCGGACCTTCAAGACCCGCGATGGAACGATGTTAACGTAGTCTCCAGCCTCCTAAAAGCCTTCTTCAGATTCCTCCCCAATCCTCTACTTACCAAAGAACTCTACCCCATGTTCATCTCAGCTGACAAACTCTCCGATAATTCAATAAGGGTTAGAACAATAAGGAAGCTGGTCCGAGGACTTCCAGACCACCATTATGAAACCTTGAAGTTTCTCATGGAACATTTGAAGAGAGTTGTCTCTGAGAGTTCCATTAACAAGATGGAGGCAAGGAACCTGGCCATCGTTTTTGGTCCCACTCTGGTGCGCAGTGCAGACGATAATATGCTGACAATGGTCAATGATATGTCCAGTCAGTGCCGTATTATAGAATCACTAATCAATCATGTAAGTATATTTTATGTTTTAAAAGTAACCATCAATTAGTTCACTCGCCACTTTATAAACAAATAGACAAGCTAAATGTACCTAAGTGTAATACTACCTTTGGACAAAATAGCTCTGAATTTTCAGCTGTAAAGTTATACAACAAACTCCCACCTAGTATCAATTAAATTAAGTCCAGCAAAACTTGGCCTGACTAATATTTTTAAATCAACGTCATAGAAATGATTGAAAATATCCTACCCAATCCTTGAAGTTTAAATATAGAAGTCGCTGAAAACCCTCTTATTTAAAACCTAGTTCCCCTCAGCACAGGATCTCCTTCCTTCTGAAAATGTCAAAATTATACAGAAATGATTCAAAATCATAATTTTTTTAAATAAAGTTTGTCACCAAAATTTGTTTATACTTTCGCAGATGGATTGGTATTTCGATGAAGAAGATAGAAGCTCCCCCATTACAGATTTATTATGCGATGAAGAATTACCATCAACTACTTCCAATCAAGCGTTGCTGCTGCAAAATGTTAAGAAGATTGAAGGTAAATAACATGTATTATATCTGCATAACTATCATTTTATCTCCACACACTCCTAGCTTCCTTAGCAATCATACATCTCCTCATATACTCTCTTTCATTGACTTCTGTCATGACTCACCTCAGGTGCAGTGACGGCTGGTGACCTACGTTTTAGAGGGTGCAATAAAAAAACCATAGCTACCTATTTATGTAGTCCAAATCCATGTCAAATAATACATCAATTAAACGATTCTCTAAGTCTTTAATAGACACCACCAAACACGTAAATAACATTAATGTACCATAAATAAATACATTTATAACAATACTATTGAGTTGTGGGGATTTTAGAATGAAAATTATTTAACAATTGACCAGCCCTTTACCGAAAGTGCTCCGAAACTGAGCACATGGGAACGTAAGCTCTCGACTAATAGCAACTCACAAAATGTTAAATAATGTACAAAAACAATAAACTCCTACCTACTATATACCCACTACCCTAATAGACTTTGGGAGACTTCCGAAAAACGATCCAGTTCATTGGCTAAACTGAAGTATATTTTGTGCTCTTTTGTATAGAAATTTGATGAAATCTTCTATTTCATGGTTCAGTCTGTTTTGAATGCCTGTATGTCTCCCATACAAAATTACGAATGTTAGCTGTGCGAAAATTGAAACGCACCCCCCAAACACATATGACAACCAGATTGCAGCAGTGCACCACTCCGGGTATGTTTTTGAGTCCCACTTTACCGATGCAGATGTAGTTATGACCCTGTGCGGGAGACAAATTAGACGACTTGTTATTTATAAAAGAATTTGCTGATGTGTACTGTACCTGGCCTTGGTCAGGGTTATGAATGGCTTGGAGTAAAGTTTTGAGGTTGGGAAATCTAGTAAACTTGGTGTAATTTTAAGGTATTCTTTTTACTATAATAACTTACTACATACATATATAATAATAAAAATAATTACAAGATATTAGAAATGTTTATAATAATTTGGTATCTCCTCGAAATGCCATCCATACTTGAAATTTATGTAGATAGTAGGTGTCATGACATCCGTTTGTCTTTCTGAATATTTTTCTATGCTATTGAATCTTGCCCACATTTTAAGATATACGTGCAGTTCGTCAGACTTTGTTTTATTGTCTTTTGGATATATACTTAAATACATAAAATAAAACCACACGAAAAAGAAGGTTATGGATGCAACCCATGATTTTTGGGGTATATTTATCACCTTAAAACTCTTTGCTTTTCTTGTTTAATTTATTTTGTTGCTGTCATGTTTCAGGCATAAGTACAAAGGACATAGTCAGCTCCATAATATCGGCAGCGAACCGCAAGATTCAGCGCAAGCCTCGTTCCAAGCACAGCAGCACCCTCCACCCGGAGTGCAGTAGCCCGAGCCACAAGGATCTGGAGGGGGACAAGCCCCTGCCCTCGCCCCCAGAGGCAGTCAGCCCCGGGGGGCCCCGTGGACAGATGCTCCCTTCACAACCCTCCCTGCACCACCCTGCTGCTGAAACAGACAACTATCCCATCAAGACTTACACCGGACTAGACCAGACAACGCAGGAGAGGGTGAAAAGGTGGGTTTTTACGAATGCTTGGAATACTTAATACTCGTACATATATTGATATCTAAATATAAAACGGATTTACACTTCTCAATCAGCCACAAGTTTCTTCTATTTTAACCATTTTCGTTTAAACTTTACTTCCACTCCTCTAAAAGCTGTCATACACATTTTTAATCAAATTTCGATTTGATGACCACTACCTACAATTTCCCCTGTTTTTTTATTACTCTTTAGTAGATATCAGTTTATGTTATTGCAGTGGAACTCCCTGGAAAACCTGGCTGCAACTGCATGCAATGTTTTATAACTGATAAAAGAGTTATATTCATGCACCTGCCATCTTTCTTCACGGATGTTACCACGGCTATATCAGAAAATAAAATTTAAACAGCACAACTTCATTATGAATTGGTATAATCGTCTCCCACTATATTGGATTTTTTCTGCGTTTCAACTAACAAGCTATAATAACGAGTGTGCTGTCATTTTAGCAGTGTGTTTTTCTACTTATGGAATTAATGAAGACATTTCACTTAATTTGGAATAATGTAATGATTGTCATCATTTCAGATTTGAAATGGAAACCAGAGCCGTGCTTCGCAGGGAAAAGCGGCGAGACCAAGCCAATGATTGGCACGGAAACTCGAGGCAGGAGACTTCTTCACCCATACCAGCTTCTAACACTCACGTCATAGCGGTTGAAACTGAGAGTGACGCATCAGGCAGGAGCAGTGGACCTTATTTCCCTAAATCAACCAAAAATAATGAGACGGGCACCACAGGGAAGCGATTGAAGACTGAATCAAGTGTACCCGGTGAAAGTTTTAGTGATGGTGAGTATTTATTATATAAAAGTACCCAAAGGTTTATATCGCCGACTGATGCATATCAGTATTACATACATCATCGTAGTATTCATTGTAGAACTACTATTATGTACCACATAATAATTCTTATAATGAACTGCCTGATCAGCAACAACAGATCGTATTCATATAATTTCATTGTTACAGTGACAAGTTTTTCGTTTGGTCTATGTATGTATAAGTTAATAGAAAGATAGATTGTTATATGTGTTTTGACATTTTCCCTAGGTAGTTACTATGCCGATATGAAGAATTCTCCGCACTTTTAATGAGCTTGCAGGTATATCCCAAATTTGCAGTAGCAAGGGCAGAGGCAAGCCAATCTGTTGTGTTGTTTGAATTGATGTTTCTGTTTACATTATTAATGCGGTGCTTTCTTTTTACTTGAAATTAACATTTTCCGCTACCACCAGCTGACGACATGCGCTGTTTGTGTTTCCGTCAACTATCTCCTTTAACGAAATGGAAATATGATCTGATAAAATACATTTTTTTAAGTGCTTTTGATGAACTAGTGTTATAATTATTGAAAGAGATTGGAAATGAGCAAAGAAAATTTTCTGTTGTTTGTTGAATGTATAAATATGCTTTTTAATTATTAACGATTAATGTAAAATGCATTCTACATAAACGTGAAATTCGTGTTGTAAAAGTGAAATGAACTAATAGTAATAATATGCTTCGTAATACATACGAATAACAGGAGTAACCCTTTTGACTTGATGCCTGTTTGTAGCAGATGCTGATTATCTTGATTGTATTTACTAACTTTTAGTTATGTTCCAGGTATTGTGGATATGGTTTCTTCTTTGACATCGACATTTGATCAAAAATTACGTTCACTTCACAACTATTCACCGCTGAATGATCAAACTATTCCATTTGTGGATGACAGTCACGAAGAAACTCAAGACTTCGGGGACCCAAGTCTCCACCGCACTCCGGAGCTGCAGTCCTCCCAAGATATAGCGATACACAAACATGATGACGATGATAAAACGGAATCAGATTGCACTGACAGCAGTAGTCCCCACGATGAAGAGTCCCCCAAATTGTCATCTGACAAGAATTCATTTGAAAATTGTTTGTTATTAAATAACAAAGAAGATAGTGACTCCCATTCTGAAAAAGAGATGCCGGGTAAAGAAAATTCTGTCGAAATGAATCAATCATTTTTTACGAAATCGATAGAAAGTAAAAATAAACTTTTTTCGAAAAGTATAGAAAATGAAAGTGAAAGTGAAAAAGACGTGGATATAACTTCCATGCAATCCTCTCCCAGTGCTTTACCCGATAATGACAAAAGCAAACTAAAGTTTTCTTTTCACAAGTCAGTCGATGAAGACAAAGGTAGAGAGTTGGCAGAATTAATGAAAACAGAAGCACTCAACAAAAATACTTTGCAAGACATTTTTTTTAAAAAAGGAACTTTCAGTACGGAGAAAGAATCCATAAGTGTTCTTATTAAAAGTAAATTAAAAAGATCGGAATCACTTAACAGAGAAACCGAAAAACAAATAACAAAAAATAACAATACAATTATTCTGACTGAAAATAATATAAGCAGTAAAAACGAAGCCAGCGATTCCGGTATAGAAACTGAAAAATCCAACTCTCCCAAGCTGAGAAGATCAGTGTCCCTGAACAGGTCCGACGGTAAACTGAAGCGTGTCGACAGTTTGACTAAGAATGAGAAAACAGAGAGCAACCTTATCAAGCGCAGAGAGATCTACTACGGAGGACTCAACAAACCCTCTGCCAAGTTAAAGCGGAAGAATGGAATGCCGGAGAGGTCCATTAAGCGGCGCCACACGGTGGGTGGGACCAAGGACTTCGATAAGGACGAGTGGGTGGCGCTGGGCTGCTCCCGCACCTCCTCCCCCGACCTGCCTGCCACCCTGCTGGACACCCACACCCACCTTCACTCGTCACCACTACCGCTGCCACTGCCGCTAGAGTCCCACGTATAGATTATACTGTATAATGTATACTGGTGTTTCATTTTATTTGCTTTAAGCTTCCAATATATTGTAACGTTTATTCCGTGGGAAAGTCTTCTCTTGTTGCATTTTAAACCAAAAATTCTGGCAAAAATCTTATTTTATGAGTAACACCATTATAACGCAACCACGTTCAAATATGTTCTAGTTTTTGAAATATTTTGTGTCCTTTTAAGATCTTCCCAACATCAATTCAATATTATAAAAAAGAAACATATTTTAAACATCCTGTTTATAAACAATATAAATTTAACATATCATCATGCATTAAAATAAATTAATAAAGTCAGCCTTGTTGAATTTTAAATCCTGGTACCGTGTTGAAAATCAAATGGACTTGGATGAATTTTAGATAGAATTAATTATGATATATGTATATTAGTATTTTACAATAATCACAAAAGTTTTATCTGCACAATTACCATATACATAACTTCCTTAGTGTAAACTGTAACAGCTCTTTGGCAATCAGTTTTATTAAGTCGAGGCGTTATTTCAATTGATGCGTTATACTTGTTAGATTTACACCATGTATTTGTTAGCATTTTTGTAGAGTAATGCATTTTGGCTGTAATTAAACTTATTTAGTTAAAAATTAATAGTCGTTAGATATTTGTAAATAATTATTTTAGATTGTATAGTATAGAGCTTAAAAAGTATGTTAGGCGATGGCACTGGATTCAAAGAACTAATGAAGAATGTTTCATTCCGTTACTTTGCTCCTCGTTGCTATTCTTTTAATTCATGTGGCCTTTGACATTCCCATAACACCATCATCATCTTGATAAGGCTGAGTACCTGTATGTTTATATAAACACTAACTTGTGCATACCTCCTATGTGAAAAATATATGTACAATTGCATTTTGGCTATTTTTTGAGTTAAATGGCTTTTATAAATTAATAATTTATATTTAATCATTGAAGAAGATAATATTAACAAATTTGAAATGAAATATGAAACCGAAAAAGACACAGAAAATAAAAAGGTATTAGTTGCATTTGGTAATCAAACCCAGGACCTTTGTCTTACGGGGGTCTTGTCCCGGTAGGACAGATTACCTTTACAGTAGACTAATACCTCTTCTTCGGTTTCATGTTTCATTTGAAATTTGTTAATATCGTCCTCAATGATTAAATATTACAATGAGGTTTATAAGCTTCCATAAGTTATTCCAGTAAATTGAATAATAATTTATAATATTATCTATTTAACGCGAGTATGTACTACAACTATGTATATCAAGTAGCCAAATCAATTCAGACAACAATAAATGATTTATTGTGTTTTCAAAGATGCATGTATGCAGCACAAACAACTAGGTTGAATGCCTGTTGTGTGGGGTATTGCTACCAGCTATAGCTATATGTGAAGCTAACTTTTAACTTCATTGACTGTTCTTATTTAAATTTCATCTTTGATCAACGGTTGATATTTAAAAATGAAGTACATAGGTACATATTTATATTTAGAAAAAAACAAATATGGAATTTAATGACCCGATCGCTCCCCAACTTTTTATGATAAAAAGTCACGAGCACCAGCACCAGTACCAGCACCAGCACCGGCCCCCTTGTAGCAGGAAGTAGTACTTGTGATGACTTCCACGCCTAAAGTCTTAGAGCCGAGTAATTTGCTTTCCATATAAACAGAACATAAGCATTCGTTGAAATGCATCGCTTGTCCTATTTCACATTCATATTTTTATTTCTTAAAAAAATTGTATCGCATAGTTGTAAATATTAGTAAATTATTAATGAAATGGTTCCAATACTCGATTCTAAAAAATTCTAAATTTGCAGGTTTCTAGTATGGAATGTCACCAGATGTAATTGTGCAATGTATTGCAATTTTAGCTCATATTAGAAACACTAGAGATCTCATTACCGTGTAAGTGAATTGTGTTACTAAATCAATATTAATTTCTTTACTTCACTTGGCTTTAAGGCAGAAAATAGAAATGGTTATAATATTATGAATGTACATAAAACACCAATAATTTATAAGCAATTTATTCCGATTAGAAATCGGAATTTATTGAAAGTTATTAAGTCTTTAATATAATTACATATTGTAAAAAAATATTTATGTTTAGTGATTTTATTTCTTTAACCTGTATATTAAAATATTTTTGTTGCCTTTATGATTGTAAAAAAAGAGATTACTTTGTATATTTTGTTTCGTTTGCATCTTATGAAATACATACTTAAATTATTGTCATTTTTGTTTGAAAATTATATCCAAATGCCAAAGCACGTTATTTAAGATTCCAAATTGGTGATTTATGATTTCCTCCGCATTACTTGATTTGCAACACATTTGCAGAGCATGCGAGTCGAGTGCGGGTAGTATCGGGAGACGATTGTCTTTAATGGTTCTAGTATTTTATTTGGATATACAATTATGGAATCATAGAATAAGGAAAATGCACTGTTTCCAATCATGTATGTATTTAAAATTATCGCTTCAATATTTTGTTGACACGAATAATGTCAAATTGTATTGATTAATGTAATTATTATTTCCCAGTGTAATAAAATTGGATTTGGGAGAGAATTGTATTTGTTGTTTTATTACATATATTATTTGTTGGTTTGTTTTGTAATACATTTTTACCACTTCTCTCAGAGGTCTCAACAATAATTAAACACATGGCACAATTAATGAGATGAGAAACCAAGCATAATTGTTTCATCAGCCTAAAGATTTTTTGCATAGTTATACAGCAGAACCCCGTTATTTTGAAATCCACGGGACCTCGAAAACCTAATTTATCATTAACATTGAAAAGTCGTGTTCTCCAGCCGCCTCAGGGAGGTATTTGAATTAAATCCAATTTTTGCAGTCGATAACTGTCGCGGCCGGCTCTTCAAATTCAGGTATTCTAAGTAAGTTTGTAAAAATACGATATATTTCCATTTAAATCAAAGTTTCGGGGCCAATGGTTTTTTTTTTACAAAGTTTTGTCCATAATCTCCAAATTTTGCAAAGTGACATAGAAACTAATTAAAAATCTATATATTTTTATTTCAAGCAATTATGTCAGAAATCAGGTGGATGAAACTAATTAAAAATCTATATATTTTTATTTCAAGGAATTAGGTCAAAAATTAGGTGGATAAAATGCAAATTATTATAAAATGATATGTTTTTACTATTAAAAAGTGTATTAATTGTATATTACTTATTAGTAAATATATGTTTTGTTAGGTTGATGAGATTGCTATTTATTTATTAAATATAGCAACACGAAGAAACAGAATAGTGGATTATAAACCAATTAAAATATATACACAATTCACTCAAGTCTAATTGGATTCCCAATCCTTGCTCTCGGAAGTATCCAATTCTTCCGAAGGCTTCAGAGTTTGAGCGGTCCAGTCCCTCATCCATTTAAAAGACTAGACATCAGTCACAGATCACATCAGTCTTTTGAATGCTTTTCTGAGAAGTTTGCGAGCACTTGAAACTACGCGGTCCGAGAAAACCAATAACTCATTCTTATTCTTCTTTTGTATGGTTGGAGAGTCAGAAGGGGACATGTAGATCTGCAAGCTAGTCTACGGCTTCAGGAGTTGCCCCGTAGATCTCATCAATCCCACCTGGAATGAGTGGAGCAGGCATTCATTGACCACATATTCGGTGGTCTGCGCCGCACCGCATTCACACATCGCCGACTCTTTAAAGCCCCAACTATGCATTATGTGGGCACAACAGCTTGGGATCACCTTATCCCATTGATGGAGGACCAGAGTTTATGAGGCAGTGAGAATCCTGGCTGTCAGTGGGGTCATGTATGAGATGGGCATTTCTCACGTCAGCCAATTGCCACTCAAATTTCCATCTATGTTCTGGAGTGAGAGCTAATCGGAGGAGCCTCTCTCCTTCTATCCAGAAGGTGTTTCGGAACTTCAGGCGGCATGCAGGGTGAGAGACAACATCATTGTGCAAAAGTATTGCGCTATTTTCCACTGCCTTGTATTCCCTCAATGGTGCAATCTCTCACCTGATTTTTGGCAGTGTTATATTTGCAAGTATGGGAAGTTAAAGAAGAATTAGTGAATTTCAGGGTTCCGCTGATGGTCCGCATTGTGGCATTAAGCTGAACGTCGACCATGGACTTGTGGGAGCTTCTAGCCCGTACCATAATCCATAAAAACTCGTAGGCCATTGTTCGTCCGCAGCCCGCATATTCTACGGTGCACAAACCGCCACAATTCACACAGTCAGTAATGCCGGATTCATCCGTATTCGCTACCGCAGTATGTATCCCCTAATTCTAAGAATTTAAAAATGTATTCTAATGGAAATCTCCGATTCAAGCAAAATGATTCTATCTGTTCTATGAGATTAGTACCTAAATTTGATATGTGCAGATTCGGAATTTTTTTATTTTTAAATTCGAATATTTCTTCAAAATATCCATTTCATGAGCAATTTATACTGTTGGGGTCGAAATCTTAAAACTGAAATTTCCGTTTCAATCCATACGATACTCAGGATTTTTTCGGATTTATTTATACTCGAATCAAACCTTTTAACTCGTTTTGAAATAAATTTGTCAAATTTAGAACATTTTCCAAAAATTTCTAAATTCATGAGCACTTTGCACCGTCGGGGTCAAACTGTTCCAACGGAAATCTCCGGTTCAAGCAAAACGATTCTATCTGGTCCTAAATTAGATTAGATTTTTGGTCTTAGATTAGTACTTAAATTTGATATGTGAACAGATTCGGATTTTTTAATTATTTTTAAATTCGAATATTTTTTCAAAATATCGATTTAATGAGCAATTTGTACCGTTGGGATCGAAACGTTAAAACTGAAATCTCTCTTTCTAGGCATACGATTCTCTCGATTTTTTCAGATTTATACTCAAATCAAACGTTTTAACTCGTTTTTGAAAGAAACTCTTCAAAATTAGAATTTTTTCCAAAAAGGGCTGTTCATTAGCACTTTGCAAACCGAAGTCTCCGGTTCAAGCAAAACGATTCTTTCCTTTCTATGAAATTGCAACTTAAATTTGGTATGTGAACTGATTCGGATTTTTTTTAATTCTAACATTTCTTCAAAATATCTATTTCGTGATCAATTTGCACCGTTGGGGTCGAAATGTTAAAACTCTAATTTCCGGTTCTAGCCATACGATTATGGCGATTTTTTCGGAATCATTCTTAAATGAAACCTTTGAACTCGTATGTTAAAGAAATTTTTCAAATTTAAAACTTTTTACAAAAATGTCTACTTCATGAGCACTTTCCACCGTTGGGGTCGAATTGTTAAAACTAGTACCTCGGGTTCTGGCCGTCGGATTCTCTCGATTTTTGGGATTTATACTCAAATCAAACCTTTGAACTCGTTTCTGAAAGAAACTGTTCAAAATTAGATTTTTTTCCGAAGTCTCCGGTTCAAGAAAAACGATTCTTTCTTCAAAATATCTATTTCATGACCAATTGGCACCGTTGGGGTCCATACGATTCTCACAATTTTTTGGATTCATACTCAAATCAAACCTTTTAACACGTTTTGAAAGAAATTTTTCAAATTTAGAACATTTTCCAAAAAGAAAATTATTTCATGAGCACTTTGCACCCTAGAGGTCGAACTGTGCAAACCGAAAACTCCGGTTCAAGCAAAACGATTCTTTCTTTTCTATGAAATTTCAACTTAAATTTGATATGTGAACTGATTCGATTTTTTTTTTTAATTCGA
Organism: Halesus radiatus; assembly: GCA_022606495.2. Lineage (NCBI taxonomy): Eukaryota > Metazoa > Arthropoda > Insecta > Trichoptera > Limnephilidae > Halesus > Halesus radiatus. The sequence goes on from JAHDVE020000772.1 coordinate 66,746, forward strand.
ATATTTCGTCAAAATATCTATTTCGTCAGCAATTTGCACCTTTAGGGTCGAAATGTTAAAAGTGAAAGCTCCGGTTCTAGCCATACGATTCTCTCGATTTTTTTGGATTTATTCTCAAATACACCTTTGAACGCGTTTCTGTGAGAAATTTTTTAAATTTAGAATAGTTTCCAAAAATTCCTATTTCATAAGCACTTTGCACCGTTGGGCTCGAAATGTTAAAACTCAAAGCTCTGGTTCTAGCCGTACGATTCTCTCGATGTTTTCGGATTTATACTCAAATAAACCTTTGAACGCGTTTCTGTGAGTAATTTTTCAAATTCTGAACATTTTCTAAAAATTCCTATTTCATAAGCACTTTATATTTCTATGACATTCCTCCACAAATTTTAAATCTGAACTGATTCGTAATTTTTTTCGTAAGTTAAATTCGTAATTTAACGTAGCAGTCGGAAAAGGGAGGATTTTTTTTGCCGCTTATTGCAAAGTAAAGCAAGTCGATCTGTTGGTAATAGGATAGGGTAACTGATGAGAATATGTTTTTTTTTCAATTTATGTATAATATATTAATTATTGTCAGTAGCCATACAAAGTGCATCCCTTTTACAAAAGATTTGTTTTGTTACTATTTACATATTTATTTCTTCACAGCATAATATTTTTTTTAGCTTCGGAAATATTATAGAAATGGGTAACGTGGACCAACTGCTCAGAAATACTTATAAGCACAGCTTTTTGACACAAGGAATTATTTTCATGGATTTTGAATCAAGGAATCCGTTTTTCGATTGTCCACTAGGGGATTCAAGGTGGTTGAAATGAATTGGATGCTTTTTTATATGGTTATTCTATTAGTGGCTTTGGTTTTTATTAATGGTTAAGTAATTCTACTATTACATTTGAATTGGGAACCAAGATGGAGGATGTGAATTAAATCCCGTTTATTAATCGGGAATAAGAATTGTTTGTCTTTTGATAATTTTTGGGATTTAGAAACGCCCTTCAATATTGTATACTAAACAGTAGTAAAAATATAACATAGGTAGATAACAATGATTTACAACCCACTCCAGACGCACACAATAAGCTTGAATACAATTCACCAAGTCAATGAAGGCAATAAGAAAAACTGAAATTTTGCAGGTGAATAATACCTATAACAGGGAGTATTTTCACAAAAGTCTCCTATATTCCCCTTGCCCCTCCCCCAAGCAAAGTAGACCAAATATGCTATAATTTGAAATCAAATACGTTTCTAACGACTTAATAATATCCGAGATACAGCGGTTCTAAATTATTCAATTTTTTTGTAAGCTGTCATTCTTCGCTATTTTTTAGTGTTTTGGTCAATTTTGAGAGTGAAGGAGTAATTTTTCGGTAAAGGTTAATCTATTGTTTTTAAAGTAGGCTAAAGATGGTACAATTTGAAAACAAATTGGTCTCCAAGGACCTAATATCGTCCGAAATACAGCTGTTCTAAATGAAGAAAAACATTCTATGTTATTATGATAACATAGAATATTTTTCTTCATTTCAAATTGTAGAATCTTTAGCCTACTTTAAAAAATATTAACTAATTACCCCTTCACTGTCAAAATTGGTTAAACACAAAAAAATAGCGAAGCTTCACCGAAAAATTACCCCTTCACCGTCAAAATTGGTTAAACACTAAAAAAAAATAACGGCGAAAGCACTGTCGAGCGTTTTACTTAAAATTACTGTAGGTATTTCATATATAATATAAAAGATTACAGTTTAAGAATTTACGTCACTGAAAACCTTAGACACTTTCGTAACTTTCTGTTAAGAATTTGCAGATAAATTATGTGTTGTATTGCTTACGTTAGCATACTGCGAAGTGACGTTTAGCGCCTTATTTGAGTCTTCCCCCTTAAATGAAACCTTTGAACTCATGTGTTGTACCAGACGTGGTAATCAAGTTCGTAATACCCTCCGTTTGCATAACATCAAACCTGTACATAACTCTCGATAGAGACGCGACAAGATACAAATCTCTATCGAGTTCGTGCATCTTCGAAGGAGGCGCGACTTAGATACAAACCTCTATATCGAACTCGTACGAAGTACCTGTCGGGCTCACACAGACGGCCCGACTACGACTCGATAGAGACGCGACAAGATACAAATCTCTGTTGAGTTCGTGCATCTTCGATAGAGGCGCGACATAGATACAAACCTCTATATCTGCACAACATCCCCTTTTGTGCAGAGTCCAAAACTCTATATCGAACTATGTCTGCACAATGTTGATTTGTGCAACGCCCGATTTCATTTTCATTTCATATGGCCCTCGATAAGCGGAATTCCGGGCGTAGAGAAGAAGAGGACGGTAAAGTGCACGTTATCGTCTTCGTTTTTCTACGCCCCCGAATGACGTTTTTCGTGCCTACCCGCCACTGGCCACTAACGGGACATTTCCCCGACCCCCTCCACTTCTACGGTGGCTCCCGGCGACGGTCCCGAAAGCTAAGCGAGCCCCCATTGGCTGGGCCCTTGCGATCCACAAAAAACTTGTCAAAAATTATTGTTCTATCAAAATTATGTGTCTTTGTAAGCGATTTCTGCGGCTGTGGTGACTGATCTAAATAAACGATCTTTTCTGATCTGTTCATTAGCATCCGCGGAGTCGAATAACCTTGCTCAACTTATGTTTTTACAATTCCTTTTTTCTTTAATTCGGCGGCAAAGTATCAACTGTCCTACTTTGACCGCCACGACATTTTTTGTAATAATTTTGGCTTCTTTAATAAAAAATAGGTGAATATTGCAATAGGCTTAACCCAAGCAGGAAGTCAAGGTTCACACCCTAATTTTCTGGTTAAGTCGATCCAAGATTGACAGAATCTACGGCAGCTCGCGAAAAACTCACGAGCAAAAACTGCCCGATACGCCGGCTCCTCCCAGCACGGTATCGCACCGGAGTACTTAAGCGACGGTTGCAATTCTAAAAAAGTAGAGTATTCTCACGGAATCAAGACCTCTTCTGCCTACTTCGCCCTGCATCTTCACACGGCCTGAAAACCGCTCAAGACTTTTCATCACGACACCTTCACCACCCCTTCCTTGCAGAGTACTGCCTTTTTCAAGGCACCCCCTTCCTTCCTAACTTGCTCTGTGAAGTGGCCAGCATCATCTTCTTCTTCTAAAACGTGCGGCAGGAGTTTACTGATCCTGTCCCGTACATGTCCCGTCTACTTCATGAGCACTTTCCACCGTTGGGCTCGAATTGTTAAAACTAGTACCTCGGGTTTTGGCCGTCGGATTCTCTCGATTTTTTCGGATTTATACTCAAATCAAACCCTTGAACTCGTTTCTGAAAGAAACTCTTCAAAATTAGAATTTTTTCCATAAAAGGCTGTTTCATTAGCACTTTGAAAACCGAAGTCTCAGGTTCAAGCAAAATGATTCTTTCTTTTCTATGAAATTACAAGTTAAATTTTATATTTGAACTGATTCGGAATTTTTTTTTAATTCGATTATTTCGTCAAAATATCTATTTCATGACCAATTGGCACCGTTGGGGTCGAAATGTTAAAACTGGAAGCTCCGGTTCTCACCATACGATTCTCTCGATTTTTTCGGATTTATACTCAAATCAAACCTTTTAACACGTTTTTAAAGTATTTTTTTAAATGTAGAACATTTTCAAAAAAAAGCTTATTTCATGAGCACGTTGCACCTTCGAGGTCGAACTATGCAAACCAAAGTCTCCGGTTAAAGCAAAACGATTCGGATTTTTTTTTAATTCGAATATTTTGTCAAAATACCTATTTCGTGAGCAATTTGCACCGTTGGGGTCGGAATGTTAAAACTCTAAACTCCGGTTCTAGCCATACGATTCTCGCGATTTTTTCGGTTTCATACTTAAATGAAACTTTTGAACACATATGTTAAAGAAATTTTTCAAATTAAAACTTTTTACAAAAATGTCTATTTCATGAGCACTTTCCACCGTTGGAGTCGAATTGTTAAAACTGATATCTCGGGCTCTGGCCGTGGATTCTCTCGATTTTTTCGGATTTATATACAAATCAAACCCTTGAACTCGTTTCTGAAGAAACTCTTCAAAATTAGATTTTTTTCCAAAAAGGGCTGTTTCATTAGCACTTTGAAAACCGAATTCTCCGGTTCAAGCAAAATGATTCTTTCTTTTCTATGAAATTCCAAGTTAAATTTTATATATGAACTGATTCAGATTTTTTTTTTAATTCGATTATTTCGTCAAAATATCTATTTCATGACCAATTGGCACCGTTGGGGTCGAACTGTTAAAACTGGAAGCTCCGGTTCTTGCCATACGATTCTCGCGATTTTTTCGGATTCATACTTAAATGAAACCTTTGAAATCGTATGTTAAAGAATTTTTCAAAATTAAAACATCTTACAATAATGTCTACTTCATGAGCACTTTCCACCGTTGGGGTCGAATTGTTAAAACTAGCATCTCTGGTTTTGGCCGTCGGATTCTCTCGATTTTTTCTGATTTATACTCAAATCAAACCTTTTAACACATTTTTAAAGAATTTTTTCAAATTTAGAACATTTTCCAAAAAAAAAAAATTTGATGAGCCCTTTGCACCCTAGAGGTCGAACTATGCAAACCGAAGTCTCCGGTTCAATCAAAACGATTCGGATTTTTTTATTAAATTCGAATATTTCGTCAGAATACCTATTTCGTGAGCAATTTGCACCGTTGAGGTCGAAATGTTAAAACTCTAATCTCCAGTTCTAGCCATACGATTACCGCGATTTTTTCGGATTCATATTTAAATGAAACCTTTGAACTCGTATGTTAAAGAGAATTTTTCAAATTTAAAACTTTTTATAAAAATGTCTACTTCATGAGCACTTTCCACCGTTGGGGTCGAATTGATAAAACAAGTACCTCGGGTTTTGGCTGTCGGATTCTCTCGATTTTTTCGGATTTATACTCAAATCAAACCTTTGATCTCGTTTTTGAAAGAAACTCTTCAAAATTAGAACTTTTTCCAAAAAGGGCTGTTTCATTAGCACTTTGAAAACCGAATTCTCCAGTTTCAAGCAAAATGATTCTTTCTTTTCTATGAAATTCCAAGTTAAATTTTATATTTGAACAGATTCAGATTTTTTTTTAATTCGATTATTTCGTCTAAATATCTATTTCATGACCAATTGGCACCGTTGGGGTCGAACTGTTAAAACTGGAAGCTCCGGTTCTTGCCATACGATTCTCACGATTTTTTCGGATTCATACTTAAATGAAACCTTTGAACTCGTATGTTAAAGAAATTTTTCAAAATTAAAACATCTTACAATAATGTCTACTTCATGAGCACTTTCCACCGTTGGGGTCGAATTGTTAAAACTAGCATCTCTGGTTTTGGCTGTCGGATTCTCTCGATTTTTTCTGATTTATACTCAAATCAAACCTTTTAACACATTTTTAAAGAATTTTTTCAAATTTAGAACATTTTCCAAAAAAAAAAAATTTGATGAGCCCTTTGCACCCTAGAGGTCGAACTATGCAAACCGAAGTCTCCGGTTCAATCAAAACGATTCGGATTTTTTTTTAAATTCGAATATTTCGTCAGAATACCTATTTCGTGAGCAATTTGCACCGTTGGGGTCGAAATGTTAAAACTGTAATCTCCAGTTCTAGCCATACAATTACCGCTATTTTTTCGGATTCATATTTAAATGAAACCTTTGAACTCGTATGTTAAAGAGAATTTTTCAAATTTAAAACTTTTTATAAAAATGTCTACTTCATGAGCACTTTCCACCGTTGGGGTCGAATTGATAAAACAAGTACCTCGGGTTTTGGCTGTCGGATTCTCTCGATTTTTTCGGATTTATACTCAAATCAAACCTTTGATCTCGTTTTTGAAAGAAACTCTTCAAAATTAGAACTTTTTCCAAAAAGGGCTGTTTCATGAGCACATTGAAAACCGAAGTCTCAGGTTCAAGCAAAACGATTCTTTCTTTTCTATGAAATTCCAAGTTAAATTTTATATTTGAACTGATTCAGATTTTTTTTTAATTCGATTATTTCGTCTAAATATCTATTTCATGACCAATTGGCACCGTTGGGGTCGAACTGTTAAAACTGGAAGCTCCGGTTCTTGCCATACGATTCTCGCGATTTTTTCGGATTCATACTTAAATGAAACCTTTGAACTCGTATGTTAAAGAAATTTTTCAAATTAAAACTTTTTACAAAAATGTCTATTTCATGAGCACTTTCCACCGTTGGGGTCGAATTGTGAAAACTGATATCTCGGGTTCTGGCCGTCGGATTCTCTCGATTTTTTCGGATTTATACACAAATCAAACCCTTGAACTCGTTTCTGAAAGAAACTCTTCAAAATTAGAATTTTTTCCATAAAGGGCTGTTTCATTAGCACTTTGAAAACCGAAGTCTCAGATTCAAGCAAAATGATTCTTTCTTTTCTATGAAATTCCAAGTTAAATTTTATATTTGATCTGATTCAGATTTTTTTTTAATTCGATTATTTCGTCTAAATATCTATTTCATGACCAATTGGCACCGTTGGGGTCGAACTGTTTAAACTGGAAGCTCCGGTTCTTGCCATACGATTCTCGCGATTTTTTCGGATTCATACTTAAATGAAATACTTTGAACTCGTATGTTAAAGAAATTTTTCAAATTAAAACTTTTTACAAAAATGTCTATTTCATGAGCACTTTCCACCGTTGGGGTCGAATTGTGAAAACTGATATCTCGGGTTCTGGCCGTCGGATTCTCTCGATTTTTTCGGATTTATACACAAATCAAACCCTTGAACTCGTTTCTGAAAGAAACTCTTCAAAATTAGAATTTTTTCCATAAAGGGCTGTTTCATTAGCACTTTGAAAAACCGAAGTCTCAGGTTCAAGCAAAATGATTCTTTCTTTTCTATGAAATTACAAGTTAAATTTTATATTTGAACTGATTCGGAATTTTTTTTTAATTCGATTATTTCGTCAAAATATCTATTTCATGACCAATTGGCACCGTTGGGGTCGAAATGTTAAAACTGGAAGCTCCGGTTCTCACCATACGATTCTATCGATTTTTTCGGATTTATACTCAAATCAAACCCTTTAACACGTTTTTAAAGTATTTTTTTAAATGTAGAACATTTTCAAAAAAAAACTTATTTCATGAGCACGTTGCACCCTAGAGGTCGAACTATGCAAACCGAAGTCTCCGGTTCAAGCAAAACGATTCGGATTTTTTTTTAATTCGAATATTTTGTCAAAATACCTATTTCGTGAGCAATTTGCACCGTTGGGGTCGGAATATTAAAACTCTAATCTCCGGTTCTAGCCATACGATTCTCGCGATTTTTTCGGTTTCAAACTTAAATGAAACTTTTGAACACGTATGTTAAAGAAATTTTTCAAATTAAAACTTTTTACAAAAATGTCTATTTCATGACCACTTTCCACCGTTGGAGTCGAATTGTTAAAACTGATATCTCGGGTTCTGGCCGTGGATTCTCTCGATTTTTTCGGATTTATACACAAATCAAACCCTTGAACTCGTTTTTGAAAGAAACTCTTCAAAATTAGAATTTTTTCCAAAAAGGGCTGTTTCATTAGCACTTTGAAAACCGAATTCTCCGGTTCAAGCAAAATGATTCTTTCTTTTCTATGAAATTCCAAGTTAAATTTTATATTTGAACTGATTCAGATTTTTTTTTAATTCGATTATTTCGTCTAAATATCTATTTCATGACCAATTGGCACCGTTGGGGTCGAACTGTTAAAACTGGAAGCTCCGGTTCTTGCCATACGATTCTCGCGATTTTTTCTGATTCATACTTAAATGAAACCTTTGAACTCGTATGTTAAAGAAATTTTTCAAATTAAAACTTTTTACAAAAATGTCTATTTCATGAGCACTTTCCACCGTTGGGGTCGAATTGTGAAAACTGATATCTCGGGTTCTGGCCGTCGGATTCTCTCGATTTTTTCGGATTTATACACAAATCAGACCCTTGAACTCGTTTCTGAAAGAAACTCTTCAAAATTAGAATTTTTTCCATAAAGGGCTGTTTCATTAGCACTTTGAAAACCGAAGTCTCAGATTCAAGCAAAATGATTCTTTCTTTTCTATGAAATTACAAGTTAAATTTTATGTTTGAACTGATCGGAATTTTTTTTTAATTCGATTATTTCGTCAAAATATCTATTTCATGACCAATTGGCACCGTTGGGGTCGAAATGTTAAAACTGGAAGCTCCGGTTCTCACCATACGATTCTATCGATTTTATCGGATTTATACTCAAATCAAACCCTTTAACAGGTTTTTAAAGTATTTTTTTCAATGTAGAACATTTTCAAAAAAAAACTTATTTCATGAGCACGTTGCACCCTAGAGGTCGAACTATGCAAACCGAAGTCTCCGGTTCAAGCAAAACGATTCGGATTTTTTTTTAATTCGAATATTTTGTCAAAATACCTATTTCGTGAGCAATTTGCACCGTTGCGGTCGAAATGTTAAAACTCTAATCTCCAGTTCTAGCCATACGATTACCGCGATTTTTTCGGATTCATATTTAAATGAAACCTTTGAACTCGTATGTTAAAGAGAATTTTTCAAATTTAAAACTTTTTATAAAAATGTCTACTTCATGAGCACTTTCCACCGTTGGGGTCGAATTGATAAAACAAGTACCTCGGGTTTTGGCTGTCGGATTCTCTCGATTTTTTCGGATTTATACTCAAATCAAACCTTTGATCTGGTTTTTGAAAGAAACTCTTCAAAATTAGAATTTTTTCCAAAAAGGGCTGTTTCATGAGCACATTGAAAACCGAAGTCTCAGGTTCAAGCAAAACGATTCTTTCTTTTCTATGAAATTCCAACTTAAATTTTATATCTGAACTGATTCGGAATTTTTTTTTTAATTCGATTATTTCGTCAAAATATCTATTTCATGACCAATTGGCACCGTTGGGGTCGAAATGTTAAAACTGGAAGCTCCGGTTCTCACCATACGATTCTATCGATTTTTTCGGAGTTATACTCAAATCAAACCCTTTAACACGTTTTTAAAGTATTTTTTTAAATGTAGAACATTTTCAAAAAAAAACTTATTTCATGAGCACGTTGCACCCTAGAGGTCGAACTATGCAAACCGAAGTCTCCGGTTCAAGCAAAACGATTCGGATTTTTTTTTAATTCGAATATTTTGTCAAAATACCTATTTCGTGAGCAATTTGCACCGTTGGGGTCGGAATATTAAAACTCTAATCTCGGTTCTAGCCATGCAATTCTCGCGATTTTTCGGTTTCAAACCGATGAAACTTTGAACACGTATGTTAAGAAATTTTTCAAATTAAAACTTTTTACAAAATGTCTATTTCGCAGGCACTTTCCACCGTTGGGGTTGAATTGGCCAAAACTGATGTCTCGGGTTTGGCCGTGGATTCTCTCGATTTTTCGGCGGATTTATACACCGTCAAACCCTTGAACTCGTTTCAGAAAACTCTTCAAAATTAAATTTTTTCCAAAAGGGCTGTTTCATTAGCACTTTGAAACCGAATTCTCCGGTTCAAGCAAATGATTCTTTCTTTTCTGTGAAATTCCAAGTTAAATTTTATATTTGAACTGATTCAGATTTTTTTTTAATTCGATTATTTCGTCTAAATATCTATTTCATGACCAATTGGCACCGTTGGGGTCGAACTGTTAAAACTGGAAGCTCCGGTTCTTGCCATACGATTCTCGCGATTTTTTCGGATTCATACTTAAATGAAACCTTTGAACTCGTATGTTAAAGAAATTTTTCAAATTAAAACTTTTTACAAAAATGTCTATTTCATGAGCACTTTCCACCGTTGGGGTCGAATTGTGAAAACTGATATCTCGGGTTCTGGCCGTCGGATTCTCTCGATTTTTTCGGATTTATACACAAATCAAACCCTTGAACTCGTTTCTGAAAGAAACTTTTCAAAATTAGAATTTTTTCCATAAAGGGCTGTTTCATTAGCACTTTGAAAACCGAAGTCTCAGATTCAAGCAAAATGATTCTTTCTTTTCTATGAAGTTACAAGTTAAATTTTATATTTGAACTGATCGGAATGTTTTTTTAATTCGATTATTTCGTCAAAATATCTATTTCATGACCAATTGGCACCGTTGGGGTCGAAATGTTAAAACTGGAAGCTCCGGTTCTCACCATACGATTCTATCGATTTTATCGGATTTATACTCAAATCAAACCTTTGATCTCGTTTTTGAAAGAAACTCTTCAAAATTAGAACTTTTTCCAAAAAGGGCTGTTTCATGAGCACATTGAAAACCGAAGTCTCAGGTTCAAGCAAAACGATTCTTTCTTTTCTATGAAATTCCAACTTAAATTTTATATCTGAACTGATTCGGAATTTTTTTTTTAATTCGATTATTTCGTCAAAATATCTATTTCATCACCAATTGGCACCGTTGGGGTTGAAATGTTAAATCTGGAAGCTCCGGTTCTCACCATACGATTCTATCGATTTTTTCGGATTTATACTCAAATCAAACCCTTTAACACGTTTTTAAAGTATTTTTTTAAATGTAGAACATTTTCAAAAAAAAACTTATTTCATGAGCACGTTGCACCCTAGAGGTCGAACTATGCAAACCGAAGTCTCCGGTTCAAGCAAAACGATTCGGATTTTTTTTTAATTCGAATATTTTGTCAAAATACCTATTTCGTGAGCAATTTGCACCGTTGGGGTAGGAATGTTAAAACTCTAATCTATTTTTTCGGATTTATACTCAAATCAAACCCTTTAACACGTTTTTAAAGTATTTTTTTAAATGTAGAACATTTTCAAAAAAAAACTTATTTCATGAGCACGTTGCACCCTAGAGGTCGAACTATGCAAACCGAAGTCTCCGGTTCAAGCAAAACGATTCGGATTTTTTTTTAATTCGAATATTTTGTCAAAATACCTATTTCGTGAGCAATTTGCACCGTTGGGGTCGGAATGTTAAAACTCTAATCTCCGGTTCTAGCCATACGATTCTCGCGATTTTTTCGGTTTCATACTTAAATGAAACTTTTGAACACATATGTTAAAGAAATTTTTCAAATTAAAACTTTTTACAAAAATGTCTATTTCATGAGCACTTTCCACCGTTGGAGTCGAATTGTTAAAACTGATATCTCGGGCTCTGGCCGTGGATTCTCTCGATTTTTTCGGATTTATATACAAATCAAACCCTTGAACTCGTTTCTGAAGAAACTCTTCAAAATTAGATTTTTTTCCAAAAAGGGCTGTTTCATTAGCACTTTGAAAACCGAATTCTCCGGTTCAAGCAAAATGATTCTTTCTTTTCTATGAAATTCCAAGTTAAATTTTATATATGAACTGATTCAGATTTTTTTTTTAATTCGATTATTTCGTCAAAATATCTATTTCATGACCAATTGGCACCGTTGGGGTCGAACTGTTAAAACTGGAAGCTCCGGTTCTTGCCATACGATTCTCGCGATTTTTTCGGATTCATACTTAAATGAAACCTTTGAAATCGTATGTTAAAGAATTTTTCAAAATTAAAACATCTTACAATAATGTCTACTTCATGAGCACTTTCCACCGTTGGGGTCGAATTGTTAAAACTAGCATCTCTGGTTTTGGCCGTCGGATTCTCTCGATTTTTTCTGATTTATACTCAAATCAAACCTTTTAACACATTTTGAAAGAATTTTTTCAAATTTAGAACATTTTACAAAAAAAATATATTTCATGAGCCCTTTGCACCCTAGAGGTCGAACTATGCAAAGCGAAGTCTCCGGTTCAATCAAAACGATTCGGATTTTTTTTTTAAATTCGAATATTTCGTCAGAATACCTATTTCGTGAACAATTTGCACCGTTGGGGTCGGAATGTTAAAACTCTAATCTCCGGTTCTAGCCATACGATTCTCGCGATTTTTTCGGATTCATACTTAAATGAAACCTTTGAACTCGCATGTTAAAGAATATTTTGAAATTTAAAACTTTTTCAAACTATAATTCACAAAAACATCATTTTGTAAAACACAAGTGAGTTATCACGAAATAACAGCTAGGAGGAAGCGCAAGGTGCGCAGAATGTCTTTTACGTCTGGCACGCGAGAGGTTAATATATACATGTTTAGATTAGGGAAACGGAGGAAAATTAAATTCAAAAGAAGTGTTTACAAAATTTATTTATTTGGGATTTTAACGCATTCATGGAAAATACAAACAAGAACAAAATCATTTTTTATCATAAATATAGTATTACATTATGGAACTGATTGTAAAAATCAAATAATTTTTTTTAGTCATATGAGGTAGAATCTCACACAGTGAAAATCAATACATCTAACTAATAAGTAACACCTCCCCAGAATGTGTTCATTCAATGTCGCCATCATCAGATGGATAACCTGCCAAATATTGTCAGCACCTTGATGGGGATGAGGTGAGTTTAAAAAGAATCTACATAATAAATACAAAAATTTTATGTTAGGCAGACAAATAAAATTAAAATATGTACTACCATTCTTCTAAATCAATATATGTATAATAACAATAAATTATTGGGACTCGATTGCATTATAAAACCAACAGCAACTTATTAACGGACACAAATAACATATTTTTCACTGGTTATTAAATGAGCAATTAGGTAAGAAATATATTTAAACAGCAAGTGGGTTAGGTGCGTACAGTCCATAGATGGTATACACGATAAATTTATTGTGTCATCTTTTTTTGGGGGATCCTCTATGGCAGTGATGCACAACCCGCAGCCCGCGAGCCCGTTTCGTGCGGCCCACATGGCTTAATAAAAATCAACGGCATTAAGTAATTTATTAGTTTGACCTTGGGTCTAGCAAATTTTTCATCTGCAGAGCTTTAATTGACATTTTAAATAGATTCTATTTTATAGGGGTATACAACCAAACATTGTTATCGCAACTAAAGAGTTAGCATTAAGTTATTATGAAATGCAATATTTTAGGTAATTACTTAAATTTTTGGTTTATAATAGGTATATACCTACTGGCTTCGGACAGTTGGGGTACCCTATCCCCTGGGCCCACAACCATATTGAAAATGGATAAATTGCCCCCTGGCTAAAAAGGTTGCGCATCACTGCTCTATGAACTCCATGCTCCCGTATTATGTAGGTATATAATAAAGAGAAGTAAGGCCATTTTCTTCTACTGGTGTGGATTGTTAGGTTTATTACCAAAAAATAATTTTCGCTGACAATCATTATAACCTTAACAAAATTACTTTTAAAATAATATATGTATTACATAGTTCACTTCACTTAGCAACTGTTCGCTTCTTGTAGGAAATATTTTTGAAAATTGAACATAGTTATTTGGAACACGTACTTACTACATTTATATAAAATGCGAGTTATTTAGATGTTTTCACTGTTGTACTTCAATTTCAGTTAGATACTAATTTATTAATAGACCAAGAGGGCTGGGATGTTTATTTCCTGAAAAAAAAAAAAAGGTAATTTCAGATATGTAGAGAAATTAAAATCACTTTTCCATAATATTTAAATTTAAAATATAGATTTTGGGGGGAATTTGGCATGTTTTTTGGTAATGTAAGGTAAATAGAAGAGTGATTCCGATGTACTTTGTACTACTTTCTGGATTAGAAAAGTTACACAAACAAAAAGAAAGTGAATATAATAAGTATGGCTGACCATCAAAGAAAAAAAAACAAAAGTCTGCAAGGCAAATGAGTTTCGGGAGGCCTAGGCTCGAGTAGCTGGGGATGGAGTGGAGGTGAAAATCGCATGTTTAGATATAAGCACCGGAAGGAGACGGCATGAGTGGAGGCGTTTCCTAGAGGCAGGTAGGACTCTGTAAGGGTAGTATGGTAGATGATCACTTACTTGTGTTTCTTTGAGCTGTGTCCATTCTTATCTCGGCTATCGTCCCTGGACCTCTTCCGATCGCTGGAGCCGTGCGAGGAGGACTTGCCGCCGGAGGACTTGCTGGCGCCATGGGAGGAGGACTTGCTGCCGCTGTGGTGGGAGGAAGACTTGCCGCCACTAGCCCCGTGGGAGGACGACCGGCCGCTGGTGTTGTGCGAAGAGGACTTGCTGCTGCTGTTGTGTGATGAGGATTTATGATGTCGGTCTTTGTCTCTATTTTTGGATGGGCTGGAAAGAGTACTTAAGAAATTAATAGTGTTTCAATAATGATTATAACAATTTTTTTATCTTTTAATTCTAACATGAGACTTTTTGTTTCTCAAGTCACATGCTAACATAAAAACAAAATGCGTAACACTGTTTAGGTAAAAATTAACATACTGTTGAGGAGCAATAAATTGGCGCTCCTCAGATGGGATGGGTTAATTTATATTTTCAGACAACCATTTAAAAATTGATTAGTATGTACATATAACAAACCTGTGTTTGCTGGATTTGTGGTTACTGGAACTAGAATTGTGCTTGTGTTTCTTGGGGCTGCGCTCTTCCCGCCGCCCGCTGGAGGGGCCTCCTCGCCCCGGGGGGCCTCCCTTGGCCCCACCCTTGTAGCCCGAGGTCTGTGTGTCGTAGTTGCGCTCTTTGTCCTCCTCTGCTGCCTCACGCTCTAAATCTGACCAGTCCTTGCCAGACTCTTCTTCTGATCCCAGTTCTGGTGATAAGGAATTGATTAGTATAAATAATTATGTATCTATTATACAGCACATATGGACCTGTCACTGAGAGCTCTGTTGTACTGTGAAAAAACTATTTACATTCCTTTCTATAATACCAAAAGGACGGCACCTCTAACCAACCTAAATATAAGGTTCCACAACAATGTTTGCAACCCTGTTACATGCCATAATTGTACAGAAATGAGTTCAAGGAATACAGTTAAATATTTAGGAATTATAATAGATAGTCAACTCAAATGGACATATCATGTAGAAAAGCTTGTAAGTAAATTAAGGTATTTAACTTACATATTTAAACGCTTGAATAACATACTTGATATCAAAATAATGAAAATGGTATACCATTATAAAATAAAAATAACTAAACCTTTAATATAAAAAATAGATCATTCCGTTTCGATGGGTATTTTGGCCTCCAATCCAAAATCCAGTTTTGTATGAAACAGGCACCGCAGCCGTTCCCCGTAAGACTTTTAAAGAAGAATTTACAAACCTTCACTATCATCGGAACCACTGGCAGAAGCTTCAGAATCGTATTCAGAATCATCATCTGACTCTTCCACCGAGTCTACATCGGTTGGGGAGTAGGCCTCGTCTTCATCTTCGCTGTCTTCTTCCTGGAATTCAATTATAATATTTAATATACTGACCCTTCTTTTTCTTTATATAAAAAAAAATGTTACTTTGTGTCTGACGTTATGCAGTGTAATTGCAAATATGGCAGTGAGAATTTAAAGATATTTAGAATCACCATGTCATTAGTAGAAAATTCCAGGTAATGTAGTACATAATTAGAACATTAGCACAATATGGTAAACTTACTCCCTGTGCCCCTTTTCCTTCTTCATCTGACTCAGGGTCGAGGAAGCACCATCCACCAGTTTCAAAGAAGCCTTCAATATCATCTGTGATGGTCTTCATGACCTTAGTCCAATTCAAGGACTGGATACCTTCAGAATAACGGATGTCGCAGGAACTGAAAATGAATCACAATATTATTTCTAACCTTATAGGGATGATCAGTCAAAGATATCGGAACATAGTAATAAACACTTTTCATGGAATAATAAATGGGTGTGGTCACCATAAACTTTTTGAAATTCAAATGAAAGGAAAACCGGCGATCTGTTGTGACCTCTCCCTCTTTCTTATAAATAATAAATGTAACAGAAAGTGAGTTAACAATGGAGCTCTCAGTGGCAGGATTAGAGATCTAGCATTTTTCTACTCACTTGAGCCATTCCTTCACATGATCCAGCATGTTCATGGGTATAGCGTTTACCATCCCGACCTTCCTGGAATAGTCCTTGAAGATGAAGATCATGTCAAAGTTCTTAAGGTGGAACTGCACCCTCTCGAAGTGGACAAGCTCCACCTCCTCTAAGGTGATAACAAAGGGGGGCCACTCCGTGAGGTTCACCAGGGAGCCGGAGGTGGGCTGCAGCAGCACCGTGCTGCGGAATGGTGCTCCAGGGAAACCAAGTTCTCTGAACAAAATTAGAAATCCAGATGACTAACATACAAGTAATAAAAGTATTAAACTTGATGCGAGATATCGAAATGAACATAAAAACTATCATGAAGATTATACCATGCATCTTTAGTTTAACCTCATTTTCGATGATACAAAATTTTTTATTTTTTATTTAATTTTACAAGAGAAAAAAATACAATTCAAAAAGTCCCGATAAACTACGTTTTTGTAGTTTGACTAACGGGAGCTTGTTATTTATTACAGACAATATTTTAATTTCATGAATTGCAAATAAATCGGCTCCTTTGTTTTCCTCGGATGTACTTACAAAATCAGTTGATCAATAATTTGTAAACATTCATAATATCAGTCGATGGAAGACCAAACATTTGTCCACGAAAGACTCGTTTTACCTATAGGGCGTGTCAAATTCAATCTCCTGTTTGGTCATGCCCTCCACCTTTTCGCAGAAGCTTTTGAAAGCGGTCTTGAGTTTGTGTCTGAGTTCTCTTTCACTCTGCTCAGCGGCGAGGTCATCTCTGTCGTGCATGTGCTGGTGCTTGCCCAGATCAGTTGTGATTTCTCCCACCTCTGTGTAGAACTGAACGTCCACATGCTTTTTCTTACCTAAAATTATCATAAATACTTAGTTATTAGTAGATATATGCCAAATTATGTGTTATTAATACCAGTCCCCAGTCAGATTTCATCAAAATGTAAGTAGTAGTGGAAGCGCTGGTGTACACATCCATATAAATGTTAAATTATCCTGAATTTAGACATATAAAATCTATTTTTTAAGCTCTCTCATGTTCAGTCAATGAGATTCGTGGGATATGTTTTTATCATGAATGCAACAATAATAAAATGCACTTAAATGTCTTACCAAACATGATAGCGTGCTTTAGATGGAAGTGGAGGAGTATGATCATTTCACCATCGCAAGGCTGGAAGTACGCATTCTTAATGTTGTTGTATAGGATGTCCACCTTGTCTCCACGCACTGACGTGTATCTGAAGCCGTTTATATGAGCTTCCAGTGAACCTGGAAATTAAATAATATGTGGTGTAAATAACAATAATTGTTCATAATTTCACACAGACTAAATGCTGAGGAAAAAATACAATATTCATGGTAAGTTAAAAGCATAATATAATGTCACCGACATCTCATTAAGTCAGAAATCTCTTAAAAATGATACAGTTATGTGAATGCAATGAAAATATAATTTTTTTCCGAAATATTAGCAATGGGTCCCCCAACCAAATCAAGAGAAGATTATGATGATTGTGATATAAGAAAAAATTAAAGAAAAATAGTTTTTAAAGTGGTAAAGAATCAGATTATTTAAAATTGAATAAACTTTTTTCTTTTATGCACATACATACGTGTACATATATGTAGCATGTTATTTTAATAATGTAATAATAAGTCACCTGTCATCCTTTTAGTGACAATATTGGGCCTAATGTACAGATCCTTCAGCTTGGGGTTTCCTTTGTTTTGTGACAGGACCAGCGTATCCTGCTTCACCAGATCTTCCTTCTCCCTCTCCTCGGCCTCGCGAGTCTTGAACTTCTTCTGTACTTCTTTGATCAATCTGAAGCCGGTGTTGAGGTTAGAAGAGGGCGGTGATAGTTCTCCGGGTTCCTTAGTGTTTGTGCTGCGGTAGGTTCTACGAAGAAATTAAATAAAAATCGCTAATAAGTTAAGTGCATTAACAAAAATTATTTGTGAACTATTTAATCGGTTTAATGTGTTGAATGTGCAATCCGGAATTATTAGATTAGCTAGGTGAAACCTTGGTATAATTTCAGATAATGATGAAATCGATTCACACGCAAGTATGAGATCACCCAAGGGAGTTCTGTGTACAGAAATCTCTCATCACCAACGAGGGTCAAGTACATGAGACAATGGAAACTATTCCAAATCTCCAAACACATTTTACTTAAATACCTGTGAAATATGTACATATATAAATATTTAAATATTAACTAAACCTAACCTAACCCAACCTTACAAAAACTGTGTTAAAAGTAGGGAATTCCTTAAACCTGAAACTTGTTGCCATTTTAGACAAATGAACAATTCCTAAAATCAAAGCTAAACAATATTAAATTAAAAGACATAAAATGTACTAACACTTCTTTGACAAAGGTGGCATCAGGCTGTGCGTACTGTCCCCCTTCGTTCCTGCCCATGGTGGCTCCGGGGTGGAAAAAGTTGATACGCAGGTAAGTGTAGTCTCCCTCAACCGACTGGGATATGTTCTTCACCATGGAAATGTGGAATGGAACTGGCACTCCGAATATGGGCAGGATTACAGTCTCGTATTTTCTATCTGAAATTTCAAGTTTATTTATTTATTTGTAAGAAACAAACAGCTTTTAGTACAGATTTATATACAAAGGAAGTTTTACAAAAGGTAAGCCAACAAAGTTTTTTATGCTAAAAGTGGTTAAGTAAGTATGTTTTATTACAAAAAAACAAAATAAGAAGTAAAGGAAGAGAGGAAGATAGGATCGGGACAGGAGATGCTCTCGATACATTTTATAGGCGTGCATTACTATTTGTGATTGTACGTATTTTTGCAGTTCGATATTTTGAGAGGGTATTGTGAAGAATGTCGATATTGTGAAATTGTGCGTTATATTGCGCACAAATACGGGGAATTGGAGAATTTATCCTGAGATTGGTCCTGCATGCGGGCAAATAAAAAAAATCAGTTTGTCGGGTTGGTCTTGATGGTATGTGAAAGTTTATAAAGTTAATGAGTTCTGGCGAGTCCAGGCTATTATTAATAATATATTGTGATATAAAAGGGTCAAAGAGATTTTAGAGCCTTAAAATACATTTTGCTAAATTAGCCTTACGTAAGCAATTAATGAGCCCACACTGAGGTGTTTTCGTACCATGGAGATGTTACATACAAATTATTGTCAACTTACCAACATAAAGCTTCAACTCCTTGACTTCAGGTTCCCGAGGCATCTGACTGACCCCTTTGTACGAGATGGTGTTCTTGCGAACCTTCTCACTCTCCTTCCCGCCAGACTGCTTGGCTAGACGCTCCTTTGCCTTTTCATTGAGAGAGATGGCCAGTTCCTTTTGATGCTCCTTCCGCTTCTCTTCAGAGGAATGTTCCGATCGCAACTTGGATTCGATAACTGCAGTTCTTTTACCTCGACCTGTATCAAAATTAAGTTTATTCATCCAGCCAATATAATCGATGTGTTTATTTTAGCATGCAAAATAACAAATCCTTGTACTCACGTCCATTTTCTTCAGATCCAATTGAAGAATTCACCATAAAACAAGAAAACACAAATTAGTATGGCTGTTATTGTGGGTTAGTAGATTCAAATACTTTGTAAAATATGTTTTCTGGCTGGTCAATGAAGTCTGGTAATAATTCATTTAGTTCTCATTTAACCAAGTCAAGCAAATGCATATGTATTTATAAAAAGCAGCACAGTATCACGAGTTTAAAACTTAATTGTCAACCATTATAAAATAAATTTTCAGGTTAAATTATCAAAGGTTATTAAAAATGGCAAAGTTTGTAGGGAAAAATCAAATGAAATATGAAAAGCTGGGAGTGATCATAATAAAATTATAAAATATAAAGTTACCTAAAATTTCGGATTTTTTATTTTCCTTTTCCTCCTCTTCATCATCATTCTCATCTTTCAAGAAGATACCGATATTCTTTATTTTCTTTTTGGATTGGGTCAATACGGTGGCAGGCTGGTCCTCATTCACTAGTGCTGTGTCTCCAAGGAACAGGGCATAGATCTATTAATAAAAATAGATATTTCTGATATCAATCAATTCATTCACAGTAGCAAATTAGTAGACATTCCCATGTAATATGTACATAATTTAAGTGTCCTCGAGGTGAGAGCACTATATAAAATTGACCAGTTATAAATAGTGAGTGTTATTAACCTTTCCTTCCTTCTCAGAAGCATCCTTGTTAGTAAGGCCCGACAGACCAACGTGAATATTGAATATCATTCCTTTTTTGATGATAATATTTGTTTTGGGACCAATTACCATTGAACTTTCCCGAAATTCAATTCCCATACCAAACCTGAAAACAGACAATAAAATTTGTGAAAATGATATTTATTTCAGAACAAATAAAAGACAAATAGAAGTTGGAATATATTGTGTTACCTTCGAATTAGAAATAAGATTATAGATTCGCACTTTACACAATTCCATTCGCCAATTCACAGTATGGAGTGTAGATCAGAAATACTTTACGAAGTGATTAGATGCAAGAATAGAGGCTGCATCACTTACCAATGGAAACAGGAAAACAATTTTGTATATTTAATAAGAAGAAACTAGCCATCAGGCCATCTTAAATATCCCCATCAGAAATTACCACGACATTTGATTGTTGTTAAAAAACAGTCTTTCATATTGAAAACATCCATTACTTTTGAATATCACAAATTGTTCAGGCTTAATTCATCTGGGATGGAGAGAATAGAAGAGGATGCAGAAGAAGTGAGATAGAAAGCAGCATAGTGAAAAGCGGTGTTAATAGATGTCTACTGTCTCAAACGTCTCATGCGGAGTGACAAAAAACAATAAAGTTTTCTATGCAATATTTAACTCACCCGAATGTTTTGATGAGACTATCTACAAGTTTGGGTTTTTCCTTCTTTGCAAATGACAGTCCAGCATCATAGACATTGGACAACTTAACTCCCGCCACCAACTTCTTGCACAGTTCTTCTTCCAAACTGACGAGGAAATTATAATTATCCTGCATTTCCTCTGTGGGGTTGACCAGCAAGGTGCGGATTATGTTGGAGCAGTAGGACTTGTAGCGGGAACCCAGGCAGCAGACGATGGCACCAAAGTGAAGGTAGTTCTTGTCCGAAGTGGCACTGAACTTGAGGCTGTAGTTGCCCCCGGATTGGATGATGGGAGGGTAGCACATGTCTACTAAAGATGAATCCACACCTGTCACATATTTCTTGTCAGATATTGCCGAGTCCACTCCCTCTGCCAACTTGGAATGTTTTACTTTCTGAAAAGGTCATATAAAAGGTTTACAATTATAAAGTGTACGTAAAAAATAATCCTGCCAAAACACTGTCTGAATGCCTGAACTACTAGCCAAGCGTCCGGCAATCGACTACCTTTATAAAGTCTATTATTTTTAACAATTAAAATTAATGTTACTGTAAACTTGCAGTAATAAAATACATATCTTATGGATTCAAGGTCACCAATAGAAATGAATTAGTTATAATAAGAGAGGCGCATGTAAAACACTGTCTGAATGCCTGAACTACTAGCCAAGCGTCCTATAAAGTCTATTATTTTTAACAATTAAAATTAATGTTACTGTAAACTTGCAGTAATAAAATACATATCTTATGGATTCAAGGTCACCAATAGAAATGAATTAGTTATAATAAGAGAGGCGCATGTAAAACACTGTCTGAATGCCTTAACTACTAGCCAAGCGTCCGGCAATCGACTACCTTTATAAAGTCTATTATTTTTAAGAATTAAAATTAATGTTACTGTAAACTTGCAGTAATAAAATACATATCTTATGGATTCAAGGTCACCAATAGAAATGAATTAGTTATAATAAGAGAGGCGCATGTAAAACACTGACAAAGGAAAAGTATAGCACACCTTGTCCGAGTCAATAATCTCCATAATCTGATCCTTTAGGTACTTAGTAAATACATCGACGGTGACCATGCAAGCCTTCTTCACATTGATCACTTCATTCTCCTCCTTGGGCCCCATGAGCAGGGCTAGTGGGAGGCTCACATCGATGCTCTCCAGGCTCTCCTTCTTTAGGGCGTTTTTCCAGGACGTGAAGAACTCGTCGGGATATGTATCTTTAGAGAACACTCCTAGAGTTTTGCCATTCCTGGATTCTTTGATAGCTTCAATTAGCTTTTCAAAGTTTGCTTTATCCTTGTCGTTCTAGAAATGGAAAATGAGGATGAATTAAAAAATAGAAACTGTCAGCCATGGAATGGATGGAAAGTGAAAAGGGATGAGAAACCCACGGGGGTATTGATGTCAGTGGCGTGCGTCGCTTTATTACCAAAGGTAGGCTATGTGTTGTTCAGGTATGAATTGTGCATAAATATTCGAAAATACTTAATTATCATCTTTAATTGATAGTTGTGGCCAGCTGAATAGAAAATACTTAATTATCATCTTTCATTGATAGTTGTGGCCAGCTGAATAGAAAATACTTAATTATCATCTTCCATTGATAGTTGTGGCCAGCTGAATAGAAAATACTTAATTATCATCTTCCATTGATAGTTGTGGCCAGCTGAATAGATAAGCGTATAAAAACAGGAAAAAAAATTTTTTAATAAGAAATCTTTCAATTTATTTTATGGTTCATTTTTATTAAGGTAGGCACAGCTTTTCAGCTTTTATGGACTGCAAGCCACTGATTGATGTACACACTATTTTCACAGCAAAATGATACTTTCAGATGAAAACATTTTTATATTAACTTCCTAATGGCCATTTTCAAATTACAATTTAACAGTCTTGGTAATATTAGATTTTATTGCTAAAAGCTAACACATCTCTGATCAAAAATAAATTGTGTAACATTCTCGAAGTATACCAGTCTTATTGCACAAATATGATTTTATGTCATCGGTATAATATTTGATATTAAACATACCCTATCTCTTGTAAGCAGTTTAATTTGTGGAACATCTTCTTCTTTATGTTGATCAACCTGCTTCATAAATTCAATTTTCTTCTTGCTTGCGAGGAAGAGAATGCATTTTTCTGTCAATACAGTCACGGTGTCAGATAATTCATACCCATATAACCATATCTGGAAAGTTATGAAGTGATAAATTAGAAAATAGTTATTACAATTGATTATAACCAATGAAAAATATTACAATAGCCTAACTGCACCATTGATAAAATCATTGCTATAGCTAGCAAGCCTTCGCACCTTCTTTTGTCACAGGTGCATCGACGCAACGTCCCTTGCAAAGTGCATAATTAGTGTGATTTATTGGGATTTTGCTAGCTTTCATTGGTGGCTTGCCACAACGCATTTGTCTCCCGCACTGCATTTCTTTCTGGACAATACTAGGGAGCGGTCTTTTGTTTTTAGTCGAATTATAGCATACATTTTTTGTGGTTTCAATATACTAAACTTGTTTTTTACTACATTGGTCAAAATTACTTTTGGAAAAGATTTACAATTCATACTTGTTTTTAGGTGAGTTTTTTTCTACCCAAATTAAGAACCGATTTATATTAATATACTGTATTATATATAAATCAAGTTATTAGGTTCTTACTTTGGGTTGAATAGGAAAACTAACCTAAAATCCATACAAAAACTTCAAACTTTATGAATTTAAATGCATTATTTTGCATCTCCGCCGATGTAAATACTTGTTTATTGTTGTATTAATTCAGTTAAAATGAAGTTTTTCAACAACCTATGCATATTGCAGGAGTCTGAATTGAAAACTTTTGCTTAGTTTAATTTGATTTTGAGATGTACCTATGTAAAAATAATGCATTTATAGTAGAATCATTTTAAAGATATCCTTGCTTGAGTAGTAGTGTAATGTATGGGACTTTTGCGGGGTAAGGGGGATTGCGGGCAGGTGCTTCAAACTATTTCGGAATAATTTATACCATTATCGGTGTGCACAAATACATTCAAACGTGCGTTCTTTAAAATAATTTGCCTGTACATATTATTTGTACGCCATTAATAATAATAATACTACTTGAATGATTTGTATAGCGCCGTTTTTGTGAAAAATCACCTCAAGGGCGCTTGTTTCAAATACACAAATTATCTCGAATCAGAGTGAAAACATTCATAGCGATTTTTTTAAAAGAAAATAGAACAAATAAAATATATATTTTAACTCCTAGATAGCACTAAATGCCGGCATAGCAAATTTTGTGCGAATTTCAACGATAAATCTACCAGAAGCTGAAATAAGTATCGAATTTGAAAGCATAAAACCAACTGCCAAATGTCATACATGCAATGATGCTGATTTGCTATACAGGGTGTCTTCGTCCACACCGAGGGCCGTAACAAAGCAGTCCATTTTGCCCAAAGGATCATCTTGCGAGGATTCAGCACCCTGAAAGGCAAAAACCACATTTTTATAAAGTGTCAAATCCTGTCATACATTCGGCGTATTCTATATCACTGACCTTCCAAGCCGCATACAAACGTTTTATTCGTCGGAAAAATGTATCCTTATCTAACCCTATGTTCGCCATTTTAGTATATTGAAAAACGAAAAGAATATACGTAACTTTTAGAAAAACAATAAGACCGCGTTACTTGTAGCACTACGCACGAGAATCAACAACATACAACAATGGCGTCAGTAGTTATTATATTATAATGGCGGGATTTATGCATGTTCGAATATGTACCGGTCAATCTAAACATTTTCAGGTAGGTACCTGTGTGCGATACAAAGTTTTGGTTGATGACTTTTTTTATTTATTTTTTATTGTATAATATTAACTATATACAGTGGGAACTTACACCCGCTAAGCCACTGCAAGTAGCTTGTCAGCAGGAGTTTATTTCAACAATATAATATAATACAACAATAAATGACAATCATCATACAAATGTAAGGCAAAATTATTATATTTAGGCGCATGCATCTTGTGCTGTACATAAGTTGAAAAAAAAATTAAAGAGAAAAAATAATGCTAAATGCATTACAGTTTTGTTATTGAGATACTAGAGTTCAATTTTATAACACCGATTTAAATAATATTATAAAAATGTCAATATCATAAAAAATATCAAAATTATAAAAGTACCAATATTATAAAAGTATCAATATTATAAAAATATCAATATTATAAAAACATCAATACTTTTAAAAATATCAACATTAAAAAAACATTCACATTACAAAAATATAACTATAACGTAAATATCAGAAATATCAAAGCATCTGTAAGTATTAAATAAATTAAGAAATAATTTTTTTTTAAATATACATATATACATAAAACAGCAGTACAGGTTGGTTACAATGAGGATAGACTTAAATATAATAGTAACACCGTAACAGTAAATATACAAGATATCTAGGAGCTATACAACCAAGGAGACCGTCATATTTGTTACCATCAATACACAAGGTTACTTTCCAAAAGCCAACACTTTAACATCGGTGAGAATTTCATCATAGGACAATTGTTTTTAAATTCGTACGGCAATTTGTTAAATATAAATGGTACAATGTATTCAAGGGTTCGTTGACCATATTTATTTTGAAATATTGGCACTATATTCCTATATTTTGTGTGAAACATGTATTGTGTACATGATCCACCACTGCCTTATACGGACTTTCAGATATATGTTGCAATAGAATTTTATGCCACAAAAGACCACGAACAGGTAATACATTAATTGATTTGTACATGATATCAATGTCTCGCCTTTGCTTAAAACTGTTTTACTTACTAGCAATTTTACCATGGCATTTTGAATCAGCTGTAAATGTTTTATGTTGGTCTTACAGGAGTGTCCCCAAGAAGTTATACCATACCTTATAGTCGATTCTGCTAGAGACAAATAAATTAGTTACATAGTTTTTATAGGCACATATAATTTTACCTTGTGGAGTCTTCCTACAATGGCTCGAAGTCGCTTACAGAGGTTGGAAATTTGTACGTCCCATTTCATATTACAATCCACCGTAACACCTAGATACACGTACTGGTTGACTAATTCAAAACGTAATAACATTATAAGTTGTAGAACTCCATTTAATGTTAATCAAATTTAATAATAACATTATGCTTCAGTAGTTGCATTATGGTGTGCACCCAGGGCCTATTAGAGAAAATATAAACGTAATTTTTGAACCCCCGCCCTTTTAATTCTTCTGAACTAAGAAAAAAATTATTGTACTAAACGAAAAATTGTTCCTCCTTTGGCCACCTGCAAAATTAATTGTGCAAAGCTGAAAAAAATAAATTATTTGAGGCTCTCCTTCAAGAGTTGCCCATGGCAGTTGCCCCTTCTGCTTTTTTAATAACATATTTGAAGTGTCGAAGGAGGATGTGTATTTTAAGGTTCTTGTTCGTTTCTGAATTACCCTGCGTTTTCTTAAACCGATTTCCCTGAAAAAGGGAAAAAAGGAGCATTGAAGGGAAATAAGATAGACAATAAAATCTAATAAGAGGCTACAAGAGACTAAAATAGCCAAGGAGAGCAAGAAAGGCCACAACGAGGCAAGTAGATACAATAAGAGACCAGGATAACCAAGAAGAAGGAAGAAGAGCTAAAAAGATGCAAGAAGAAGCGAAAATAAAAGACTAAAATAAAAGATTACAACAGAAGCTTGAGGCAAAAAGAAACAGAAAACAAAAGGAAGCGGTAAGCGAGAAACGAAAACCAACGCTCAAACAATTCTTTTATTCCTACCTATCCTGAATTCCAAAATTGACTTATTAGGTTGTCATGTATACCGGTTGATTAAAATCCAACTTCTTTCTTATCAAAGAGCATGTGTTCCAAGTCCTAACAAAACAGTGCCCCCCTCATGTACTGGTCACACCGGGACAGGAGTGCTCCTGGCTGGTGTGGAATATTTGTATTGTATCGTATAATAAAAAAATATATAAATCGTCATTGCGCGGTAATATCTGGTTACATTAAAATTTGTTCAAAAGATAATAAAACAGTGCAGTCAGTTGGTATTTATATATTTTTTAATAAAAAGGAAAATGATATAAGTGTATATCATACAATAACATAAATTACCGAACAATGTCTCATCCTTGTAAGGAACGAGGTATCTTTGCATAATTTGTGACTCTCGTGCTTATCGCCTCTTTCTCATATGCTGTACTATTTGTTCTTCATGATGTATCTCTTTTTTATCAGTTTGCCTTATGCTGTTACTCTTTCATCTTTTCTCTTATATCTTCCTTTTTTTATATCTTACGCACCTTTTTCCCTTTCTATTTATTTTTCATCTTTATCACTAAAACGTATTCATACACATACCTGTATATCGCTCACTCATCTATTATCAAATGACTTCAGCACTAAATATTTATTTTTAACCACCTCTAACGAAGAACACATATTTTCCAATATAACAGATTTTAAATTGTCCATTACCGAAAATAATATCCCAAAATATTAGAAGCATTCGAAAAAATCTTAACTACTTCTCAGTCCTTTTACATGATTTTAATACTCATTTTGATATCATTCTGTGTTTTGGACAAACTTAATTAATTCATTTGGCTATACAACTTTCCACACTCATCCAAAATGATGGGATACTCCGGGATAGTCTCTGAACGAGTGGTATATCATCTATTCTGAACGCTTCTATCTCCGAAATAAACTATCACTAGGCTTCAATTTATCTGTATCGGTTATTTATATACCACCGTGCTATAAAAATCTATCTCCTCTACAAAAACTTCTGGAAAATAATAAAAATTCACAACAACTCATTTTAGCTTGTGATACGAACATAAACATTCTCTAATGGAGAATAAAAAAAAAATAGCTGGACAAAAATCTACTTACCTTAAACACCTCCAAAACCAAATACCTATCATTCAGTAAAACCAGTATTGAATAACCAATAACCTTTCCGCATTACCTACACCCATGTATTATTACCTCTAAAACCTCAAACTGCATGTGCCAAAAACAAATCTGCACGGCCAATTTACACACATGATGGAACACAAATTTGCGGTACATAATTTAAAATATCGACCCGAAAAAAGGCTTTTTTAAACATGTTTTGTTTTTATGTTTTATTCGTAATCATATTTATATAGCAAACATGACAATTTAAAAAAATTTACTATAAACCATCAAATAATTTTCAAAGTTGCCCCTAAAACCATGAAAAAAATTATTTCTGTAATGGCCTACTTTTCATAAATTAAAACCAAAATAAATAAAATACTTCTAATCCGTACTAGATACTCCAAAAAAATATCATTCAGTTTGGATGGGCATTTTGACCCTAAATCCAAAATTAAGTTTTGTATGAAACAGGCCGCGCGCGCAGCTGTTCCTTTTAACAGTGGAGTGCAAACTACAATGAGAACTCCACATTAACTCACTTGTAAAGAGAATCCAAAAACTATCATACATTTTACAAATAAATAAGAAACATCATGTCCTAAAACAATAAAAAAATGTTTACTTTGCCCTTTGTCAAAGCATTTTAACTTATGGTATATCGGCATGGGTGGAGCTGCAGATACGTATATTAAGGCGCTAAACACATCTCACAAAACAATAATTAGAATCATGTTCAAAAAACCTGATCTACATACAGAAAACCAATTAATTACAAGTAACATGCTTGATATCAGTGGCGTGCAGCGTGTGGGTAGAGGTTGAAAAGATTTGCCTACCCTAAGAAAATGGAGGGTAAAAAATAAATAATAAATAAAATCTGATAAAATGTAATGAATAGATCAAATACTGACCGCGCCCAATGTTGCTTAACTTCGGTGATCGGACGAGACCCAACGTG
>JAHDVE020000773.1:0-22301 GCA_022606495.2 Halesus radiatus
TTGAATACAGATAGGCCGATAATTTTCTACAAGCGATTTTGACCACTTTTGAATATAGGAGTTAGGTAGCTAAGTTTCCATATTTGTGGAAAGTATCCAGTAGAGAGTGATTTGTTAAACAGTATATAAAGCGGGACAGATAAACTTTGGGCACAATTCTTAAGTAAAATGGAAGGAATTTTATCAGGTCCCGAGCTTGTTTTGGGTTCAAGTGATTTAATACAGGCTATAACGTCTTCAATGTCAATGTGTATTTGTGATAAGTGTAGATTTATATCTGAAGTTAAGTTCGGAATTAAATCGTCTGGAATTTCTGGTTCATACACGTCCTTAAAGTAATCTGCAAACATGTTAACAATTTCTTTAATTTTATTGGAGCTGTTTTGTCTGTAACGAATATTTACGGAAATACCAACTTCATTATTTTTCAATGATTTTGTGTATTTCCAAAAGGTTTTACATCATGAATTATCGTGTTCTCAACTGAATTTATGTAATTATTATAACATCTTTTTGCCATTTTTTTGCAATCTTTTCTAATATTGTTGAATGCCATATAATTGGTAATTGTTCTGTTTTGTTTATATTGTTTATGTGTTTCTTTTTTAATAAAAGTTAACTGAACTAATTCTTCGCTGAACCATATAGGATACTTTCGTACTTTATGATGAATTAGAGGAATTGTGTCGGAAATGATACTATTCAGTTGAGAGTAGAATAGTTCAACGCTATCGTTGAGATCGCTTTCCGTGAGAACAGACCAATCCACTTTGTTAAGTGCATGATTAATGTTCTGATAATTGGCAGTATTATAATTACGACTACAATTTTTAATTAGGGGGTCACACTCTATTGTATTAGGTGTAAGTATTGTAAGTGGAGGGTGGTGCTTGTCAATTGGGACAAAGGATTCTGCTGATTCGTAGACTTTTATATCCTCTTCAGTAGAAAAAATTAAATCAAGTACCTGATTACTGCAATTTTGCACATAATTACATTGAAATAGACCTAAATAGTTCGACATGTCTAAGATTTCTCTCTCGCATGCCGTTAATGGTAAATAATCCAAATCATTACATTTACAATTGGGCAGGTTATAATCACCGCAAATTATAATATTGTGATTAGAGTTATTAGATTTGAGTAGCTCAACGTCTTCACAATGGTTTTTATATATTGATATATTTGAATTCGGTGGAATATATACACAACCGATAATAGTTTTCTTGGTTTTAACGTTTAACTTAACAAAAATTTGCTCAACATCACTGTTTTTATTTTTGAATAATTTTGATGATATTTTTTTATTTACTGCTATCAGGACTCCTCCTCCTCTTAATTTGGAGCTGGTGTTCCGACTTCGGTCAACCCGGTAAATATGATGGTTAGTTAGACCGAGCTCCGCCGAGTATATCGATGGTTCCAGCCAGGTCTCAGAGAATGATGATGTCCTGTGTGATGGCATTAGCTCTAACGTCGCTCAGTTTAGTCCGAAGTCCCCTGACGTTTTGATAATAGATTTTAATCTGGTCTGGGCATTTGGCCCAGCATTTTCGGGTACTTAGGCCTAGTTTTTTGGGACGATTTTTACGATTGATGGCTTGTTGTTAATAAATTGTATGGTTAGTCCAACTTCGCCTTCCAGGGTACGGTTTGCCAGGGTTTGTCTGAGATCGTTAAGATATTGCCTTTGCAACGGAGTTTGGTCCGAAAAAATTTTATATTCCGTGTTTGACAATGTTAGGTTTTTTCTACGCAATATATTTAAGACTTGCGACGGATTGTTGAGTATAACTTTCAGTGGTCTGATTTTATTTGGTTTCACCACACCAATACGGAAAACGTTTACAGAGTTTTCGACAAGCGTGTTGTCGATTTTGGTAAGTATTTTTATTATTTCCAGTTTGTCCTGATTGACTCGGTCCAATTGATTCACCAATGTGCTTTCGGGTACATTTTTAACGATTAGATTGTTTGCTCTCACCTTTCTTTCCTCTAACTCGTCGGCTGCTTCGCACATTTGAGCTATTTGTACCCCATGATTGGTAGTATTTGGCAGGGACAGGGGCGGAGGCTGGAGCGGCTGGTTCTCTGAGATACGTTGATAAGTCTTAAGTTCACCTTCTAAAAAGCCCATTTTAGCTGCAACTAGGCTTATATTTCCCAGTAGTTCCGAGAGTTTGGGTGTCAATTTTCCCATTTGTTCTTTGTTGAATTTGTTTGTTGGATCCATTATAGTAGTATTTAAAGTATGTATAATATTATTTGCCAAAGTGATAAAAGAATAGGTATCACAGGTGTCCATCTTATTTCTGCGAGATGCGGTCCGAAAAGGTTTAGCGGCCCTGCGTCGTATAGGCGGACTAATGTTCGATGCTTGCAACGTAGAGTCGGCTTACACGCACACGCACATGCACACACACACTGACAGTGTTCGGACTGAGTGATCGGCGAGTTATCAATTATTTTGACAGTAAATCAGATTTTAAAATTTAGATTTAGGTTCACACTGAGACTTTGAAATATCTCGAAACTTCTTTATTGCACTGATAATGTAATTGCACGTATGTTATAGTATTGTGATCAAGGCCAACCAATGAATGAGCACAAACTCAAAGTACTCAAACTCAGAGTATATGAATGTCAAAACAATTTTCCTCGCTGCAGTTGCCGGCATATAACTAACCATAACGCCATTTCTCCGCAGGGGTAGGCAGAGAGGACGGACCCCCAAACAACTCAATCTTGGAATATATTGGCTTGGCTTCTTTCTTCATTCACATTCACACATCGTATCATACATTCTCTTATGTTATTCCGACTTCTGACATGGCCCGACTCTAAGTCTAACTATTTGACTCAAGTATATTCTTCTTATACTCCTTTCTTTGTTCATTCGCCCTACATGCCCAAACCATTTAAGCGTCCCTTTATCAACCTTACATCATTTACGAATCTCTCACACTATCATACATGGTTTTACCCCACATTCGCCTTAGAGATCTCATTTCTACGGCATTAAGTTTACTTTCATCCTTACTCTGTTGATTCCATTCCCGCTGCCGTACATCAGGGTCGGTATCAGCACTTCATTGTGGGCTGCTAGCTTCGCTTCTTTGGACAACTTTTTTGTTAGCGCCAACCGCGTTCAGTCCTCCGTAAATGGAGTTTCCGGCATTCACCCCTCTTTCAATATCCCTATCAGTCTTTCCATCTCTCGTAAACATACTTCCCAAATATACAAACTCATCGACCTGCTCCAAGTATTCGTCATTCACAACTATATTGCACACTCTTTTCGTACTCTCTCTTTCAAACACCATGACTTTAGACTTACTTACATTCATCATTAGCTCATTATTCATACATACTTCATTCATCCTAGATATGAGGGACTGTAAATCTTCCATACTATTAGCAATCAGCACTGCATCATCAGCATGCAATAGGCAACATACTTTCAGATTACTCATTTTCGCGCCCAAGCCCACCTCTTTCAATTTCCTCACAATATTCAATAATAACTACGGTGACATTACACAGCCTTACTTAACACCTGTTGTGATGTCAAACCACTCCGTAAAATCACCGTTTACCCTAACACATGCAACGTTTTCCTCGTACAGAGACGCGATTGCCTGTATGAGATTCGTATTCACTCCATACCTGGACAATATCTTCGATATTTTTTTCCTGTCAACTCGGCCGTATGATTTTTGTAGATCTACAAAGGCACAGAAAACTTTCTTGTTTTTGCCAGAAACTTCTCTGTTCGAAACCCCCTTCCGCTCATAAATGCACCTTGCACATCCCATATTTTATCTTTTGTTTTCATTTGTACCGTTTCAATTAATATCCTACCATACAGCTTTCCAACTGAACTTAGCCCTGTGATTTTTACATTCCATACGTGACCCTTTATCTTTTGTATAGAGGCATGATCACAGTCCTCTCCTTTAAAGTATTCAGCAGCAATATTGTCGAAACCAACAGCCTTACCATTCTTCATACATTTAATCGATCTTTTTTATTTCATCCATGCTGATTGGTTGCGCTGGTTCATTGAATTCCGTTATCACAAATTAAATTATTACCAATTGATTTGCTCAAAATATGCAAGGGTAAAATAGGGAAAGGTAATGATGGAATCCAAACGACTTACCATTTATCCTTGTTTCGTCACAAGACTCTTCTTTGTGGTGGCACTTGAGCACATAAATAAATGTTCAACATAAATTACAGACATTAAATGTCTGCAGCGGATCACACTAACGAATACCATGGTGGTGTAGTAAAAACAATAGATTGATAGCATAAAACACAAGACGAATTGCGTTGCGAGTGCGGATGGTGCGTGCTTGACGAGATCACAGGTGACAATGCGTTGCGAGTAGAATCGATGGATTAGGTATGGATTACAATTGGGTAGGTTTATTAGGATGCATATTATTGTGCAAATCAACTACTAGGCTATCCGAATTGAACCGTAACCGGCGCAACCATCGCCCCCGCCTTGAAAGGGTGAGAAATTACCACTTCCCAAACCATATTGCGGAAACAAATATCAATAAACAAACAAATATAAATCCTAAGTTTCCTTACATATACAACAACAAAAAACAAAACTAAACCTAAAGCTATAGTTACATACTATTGCGTCGGCAAAGGGTATAGCCTTACTACTGGACGAATGTATGTTCCTAATATCGTTTTGATAAGAGCAACACGAATTACTTCGTCCTTTGCAGGAAAAACCTCAATAATTATAGCTAGCGGCCAATGCAAGGGTGGGGCGTTCTCAGTTCCTACAATTACTACAGAACCGACCTTCACTGGATTTACGGGGGTGTTCCATTTTGAACGTACTTGCAGGGTATGCAAGTAATTCAACCTCCAATGTTTCCAGAACGATTGAATCAATTTATCGAGCAAATCATGACGCGATAGGAGGTTCAAATTATCTCCTTCGATTTCAACAGCGGGTAGGTGTTTCAACGGAGTGGTCGTTAAGAAATTAGCGGGTGTTAATGCGATAGGTTCAGACAAGTCCGAAGAAAGCTTTCTACATAATGACCTTGAATTCAAAATGGCTTCTACCTGTGCGAGAATTGTTATTGTCTCTTCAAACGATAGTATCTGATCTCCAATCACACGATTGGAGCTCTGCTCAATTCATGCTCTTTATATTTGATTCCCAATTTCCGCCAAAGTGGGGTTCTATGGGTGCATTAAGGTGCCAGATAATCCTATTATTAGCCAATGTGCATGCAAATTCTTCACCAAAATGTGAAGACGTTAAAAATGCATGTAATTGACTCAACTTTCTCTTGGCCCCTACAAAATTACCCCCGTTGTCGGAGTACAAATTTGATACAGGTCCTCGCCTCGAGAGAAATCGTTTGAATGCATTCATGAAACATTCAGTACTTAAACTTGACGCTAGCTCAAGGTGTATAGCCCTTGTTGTTAAATACAGGAATAAGGAAATATACGCTATGTTGGAACGAATTCCACGTCCACGTGATATTGTTACTCTTAAAGCCCCAGAAAAATCTACGCCGACATGAGTAAATGGCTTTATAGAAGCGGTGACACGACAAACATTATGATCTGCCATTAAAGGAGCCACTGTTTTAGGATGTAGCCGGAAACACGAATTACATTTATGCACTCGATTCCTAATTAAACTGCGAGCCCACAGAATCCAATATTTCTGTCTCAAAATAGACATCAATAATGCGGGACCCGAGTTACAATGAATTTTGTGGTAATGATCCACCAATAAATTCATAATGTGATCCTTTCGTGGAAGGATTATGGGGTGTTTTTGATCGTACTCTAAATCTGAATTTACCAAACGACCCCCTAATCTTATGAGTCCGTCCTGCAAGAACGGCTTCAAACGTTGAAACACGGGGTTACACGTCTTCCCTTGTTTCAGATTTGATAATTCACGAGGAAAGTAAGCCGATTGTATTTCTCGAAATACTCTAAGCTCAGCAAACTCTAAATCCGCACTACTTATGTACTCTCGATGCGGTAATACTTTTATAAATCGGAATACATAGATTGTACTTCTTAAAAATTTATTCCAAGTAGAAAAACGTTTAGACAAGGTGAGTATTTCATCGGTGGAATCCTCAAAATCCAGCCATGGTGAGAAATCTGGTGTAAAATCATTATCAATTTCCAAATTTAAATTATTTATTTGGTTAACAATATCTTTAAAATCGTTTCTGGTAATGTCCAACGTTTCAACCAGAGATAAAAATTCCTCTATAATTGTTTCATCTGTTAGCGATTTCGAAATTTCCAAGATTTTATTTACGCGTTGAACTAATACCTCTCTCTGCGAGACAAGTAATTTTAACTTTCTTTCTTTGGTGGCCATAATAAATTCACCAACAAACAACGATCCAAATTGCACTAATTGCCTAAATACTATAACAAAATCGCAAGTGCGCCCCATTGTAGAATTTGGCAGCCACCTCTGGTCGGGAGTCCCAAAATATCTGAAAAAACCCTTGACTGTGCAGAAACGGGCGGTCCGTTTGATTTGCGGAAACGGGTTGCAATCTTGGAGCACAGACGTCAGGTGGGAATGCTGTCCTTGTTCTACCGGTATTTTAATGGAAGATGCTCCGAGGAACTAGCGTCATTGATCCCTTCGGCACCGGTGCATAGTCGGGAAACACGCCAAACGCGCGCCCAACATTTGCACACGGTTGATATTTGTCACATGAGAACGGGTCGCTTCTACGACTCGTTCTTGTGTTCAACAGCTCGGCCGTGGAATGATCTGCCGGCTTCTGTGTTTCCTCCATCCTATAACATGGGTCTCTTCAAGACCCAAGTTCACTCCTTCCTATCCTCTAAAAGACCCTCCACACAGCATCCCCAAAGATGATATATAGGCCTTGAGGGAAATTATTTCCTCCTTGGTCTCCTGTGTGGAGTTACTGTAAAAAAAAAAAACAAATAATTATTCGTCAAATTGATTGCCTACACAATAGGATCGAAATAAATCATCTAACAATACGCGATGTAACAATTTTATAATGCGGTATGATAACGAAATTATCCGGTCGAGGGCCAATTAATGGTTGCGCTGGTTCATTGAATTCCGTTATCACAAATTAAATTATTACCAATTGATTTGCTCAAAATATGCAGGGGTAAAATAGGGAAAGGTAATGATGGAATCCAAACGACTTACCCTTTATCCTTGTTTCGTCACAAGACTCTTCTTTGTGGTGGCACTTGAGCACATAAATAAATGTTCAACATAAATTACAGACATTAAATGTCTGCAGCGGATCACACTAACGAATACCACGACGGTGTAGTAAAAACAATAGATTGATAGCGTAAAACACAAGACGAATTGCGTTGCGAGTGCGGATGGTGCGTGCTTGGCGAGATAACAGGTGACAATGTGTTGCGAGTAGAGTCGATATTTATATATAAATAAAAAAATAATAATAAATTCGTAGAATAGACGTAATATAAGAAAAATATAAGAATAGGAAGTATTATTTGTACAGCGCCCCTGAGGTGATTTCTCACAAAAGCGGCACTATAAAAATCATCCGATTATTATTATTATTATTAGGTATGGATTACAATTGGGTAGGTTTATTAGGATGCATATTATTGTGTAAATCAACTACTAGGCTATCCGAATTGATCCGTAACCGGCGCAACCACTGATTTTGGGAAAATTCACGTCATTCATACCCGATTCACCACTGGGACAGTATTTCATCCATCTCACTTTTGTTTCTTTCTCATTTGTTAACATTGTTCCATCTTTTGATTTTATTACTTTCATACATCCGCTTTCTGGACCATTTCGGGACTTTTTTACCTCCTTCCAAAACAGTTTAATATTTTCTTCAAAGTGTTTTGTCATTTTGATTCCTTCTTCTTCTTCCAGACGTTTATTTCGTTCTTTCACGCCAACACTTACTCTTTTCTTACATCTCTTGTATACTTCTTTCGTTTGATTCTGCTCTTCACTAGGAGCACTGCTAGTCGCTATCAGACAAAACCACGTTTTCTTCTTCTCTGAGACCAGTGCTTTAATTTCATCATCCCACCACGCATCGCCTTTCTTCCTACCTTGTGTACTTATTCCATATACCTCTCCAGCAGATTCACAAAGACTCAAATTATTTGGTTCCATGTTGCGTCTATACTTAGACTGTTCATTTCCTTCTCATTCAATCTCATCTCTATACAATTCTCATACTTACTTCTCACAATATCGTTCTGCAGTTTTTCTATTTTGACTCTGGTTGGAGTCGACACCGTTTTCACTTTAGAGCGCCAGCGGCGGAAGAGGCTTACTCTCGACACAACCAGGAAGTGGTCGGTAGCTTTTGCTGTAAGCCACGCCCATTTTTCCATCACATATACATTTTACACTTTTTCCCTTCGTTGATCCGATTTGAATGAACCAATCAGGGCGCTTGTTTATCAAAGGCGTGCACGTGGTTCTTCACTGTGCTCATTTGTTAAAACGATTTAGATGAATCAATCAGAGTGCTTTGCTTATCAACTCGTATATCTGGTTCTTAGCGAGTATAGGTACCGCCGCCCCGGAACGATTCATTGGATAAACACTACCTCGAAGATTTTTTCAGAATACCATTATTATAAAAATAATCTTGTTCTAACGTAATTAAAGGATTTTTTTAACCTTTATCTTTTGGATATCTTATTAAAATTATGGGAATGGGAAAAATATGTTAAAAACTACATGCAGAAATGCTGCAGGAGTTACTCCATTCGGAGGACCGTTTTTGGTATTTTATATTTAAATACACAATTTGCATCAAAGCTTGATGTCGAATTTATCGTTGGGTCTTCATGGCCGGGTTTGATGTACAGATTTTAAACTCCCGTGTTTTTTAATAATTAAGTGATTCAAGCGGATTGCCCTTACTACGCGGACGATAGCTAGACATCTATTTTCTTGTAAATAACGTTTCAATGTGTTAGAAAGAGAAAAACTGTACGCGCATATGTCAATTTGAGCAACAAAAGAACACCACGCAGATTCAAAATAAACATTTACTTTTTCATGTGACATCTCTTTCCTTATCATTCGTACGAAATCATATCGTCTCGAACGTAGGTTGAATTAGACGGTTATCTCGAAAAAAATCGAATAATATTTTCTTAGAAAGCAATTACTTTGTAGTTTGACATATTTATTAAATACTTGTAATTTTATTTTATTTATAATTTATTAAACTTAAAATAGTTCCAATTCATGTGGCCTAATATAAACTTTTATGTTTTTGCATTTTAATTTATACATTGATTATTTTAATACTTATTACATACATAATTTATAAATATTCTTAATCTAGGTACATTTTTTTAATTCAACTGGGAACTTAGCGATACATTTAATTGCTTTTATAGGTATAGTAAATGATTTTGTGTTTGGGATTTGTTTTTTTGTCTAATATCTTCTTTCAGTCTGTATGGTGTATCGAAGTCGTTATTGTAATGTAATTTGTCTCTAAAGTAAGGTGGTATTAAATTGTTAACAATCTTATTTTTTTAAATAATTTCTATAAAGGCGAACGATAAAATAAGATAAAGATTACAAAATAAAGTATTTTATTAATTAAAACAGATGTCTAAATAAAACACAACCAACAATATTTTCATAAAACGACAGTGTGATAGATTTCCACCTGATAAAATAACTAATTAAATTCAAAAAGAGATTATTATTTATTTACAAAATTTTTAAAAATAATATCCTTTAGTCGATTTATTGTACTTTTCCCTGCTACTGAAAACCTATTACTATACAAGTTTAAAAACATAAGAACAACAATACACGAATAAGGTTAATTATTAGAAATAAAAGTTGACAGCATAAGTTAATTAAAAAAGATTTTTTAAATTCTCATCTCTATTTGGTATTTTTATACCAATAAGGTACTTATTATAGTAAATTCCTCTACATTCATAAGCGAATGCTTTTGATAGAAGAGATGGAAAAAAGATATAGGATGGTTTTAAGTAAGAAACATATTTGTTTTCCTGTAACTACGTTATTTTATTATGTTGGGTTAAACTATAGATACTATTTTAATATAAGAGAAATTATTACAATTATTCGTTCATTTGAAGATTTTTTCTTTCACGAAAACATATTTTTTATATCGTCGATAGAACACAGTTGAAATTATTTGTTAGTATGTATGTATATATTTTTTTTAAATATCTTCTTTATATATAAAGAAAGCATTTAAAAAAACTGTATACTCACAACACCAAAAATATACTTTGAGTCTACAAAATAACAAATACGTAGGAATACAATTCTTTAATAAATTACCGGAAAGTATAATTATGATTACGTAAGTATTAAATTCAAAACAAAACAACAAAAAATGTTACCACTTGATTTAGTCATATAAAGTACCATTTTTCCCACAACAACAAAAATATTCTATATTTACACATACAATGTTTTTCTTTAATTACATTATCTTTGTTACGATACAATATACTTACACTTAATGCAAATGTCTCTAGACACCACACTTACTTATATATATATATATTTTTTTCATAATCAAACCTCAATATACTTAAGACTGCACATAATATTATATTAATAATTAATAATAATGAGAGTTAATTTCTATAGCGCAGTTTTGTGAAGGTTCACCTCAAGTGCGCTTTATACTAACTAACCTAACCTAATATAATTAGAAAATAACAGATGTACTACATAATATATCTGTTATTATACTGTATATATATATATGTAAATTAAAACTATGACATAAAATATTGATGAGCAGCTGACTCACTTACATGCACAATTTAGATTACTACATAATACAATAAACTAGGGGTATAAATAAACAAATGTAAAGTACAAATATCAAAAGAGCAAGAAAATCTACACAAAATAGCCTAACCTAATATAATTAGAAAATAACATGTATATTACATGCATGCTAATTAAAACTAAAATTCAAAATATTCTCGAGTAGCAGACTCGCTTAGAACATCTTAGATATTATAGTCATTTCAAACGTTTTTCAGTTCTCCAAGTTATATTCAGTTCTTAAACATAACCATTTATTCAAGAAAAAAAATGGTAGGGAAAAATAATTCACATGTATATTGTAACATTTCATTAATTTATATTAATTTGGAAATTAATAAACGTACTAATGATCCCAATATAAAATTTAATTCATAAAGAATGGCAAAAAAGTTGCAATCCCATCGTAAAAATGCACTATAACCGCTTATCCCGCCAAGTAAGAAATGCCCTAAACGACTTCCGCAATGAACGCTGGCACGAGTACATATCGTCCCTCGAAAAAGATAGAGCAGCTTAAAGCTCTCAAAAACTCTAAGACGGCCAAAGACCAGAATATCCCCCCTTCAAGGCACAAACGGAGTAGTATACTCTTCTGCAGACAAGGCAGAAGCCTTTGCAGATAGCCTCGAAGCCCAATTCACCCCGGTAACCGATCACGACGACCCATCTTTCGTTTCAACGGTGAATTCAAAAGTAACTTCAATCTTAAATACAGAATCTTGCCAATCAAATTCTCAACACCAAATGGCCTTCAAAAAATTATTAACTCTCTTATGATTAAAAAAGTAGCCGAAACGGACGGCATTTCAAACAAACTAATAAAATGTCTCCCGTTAAAAGGCATCTGCGCCTTAACAGCCATTTACAATGCGTCACTACGACTTAGTTGTTTTCCTAAAGCATTTAAACAAGCAAATGTAATATTAATACCTAAACCGGGCAAAGACCCACTATTAACCACGAACCATCGCCCAATCAGTCTCCTTTCTTGCTTAGGTAAAGTTCTAGAGAAAATCATCCTCGTTCAATTAGAATCATTTATTCGTGAAAATTAAATTTTGCCAGATTTCAAACATGGCTTCCGATCTGGACATTCATCAATTCATCAACTTCTTCGCGTAGTCGAGATAATAAGTGAAGGCTTCAACATAAACAAATATACGGTGATCCTTACGCTCGACATAAGACAAGCATTCGATAGAGTATGGCATAGAGGCTTATTTAATAAAATGTATCTTGTGGGCTTTCTTTATTAAAATGGTATATAGCTACCTTACAAATCGTACTTTTAGAGTAAAACTAGACGATATTCTATCCTCAGAACGTCCACTAAAAGCCGGTGTCCCCTAGGGTGGATCACTGTCCCCTAATCTGTTTAACGTATCCTCTAGCGATATCCCCTCACCAATTAACCACAACGATAAAATTTCTCAATTCACCAATGATACCAACGTAATCTCAAGTTCTACTGTCGCGAACACTGCTACACGCCGCGTACAGCTCCAAGCCACTCTAATCGAAGACTATTGTAAAAATTTGAGAATTTCAATTAATCCCACCAAAAGTGCTGCGACCGTCTTTTCACGAAGACTGCCAAAACGGCCCCCGAACATAATACTCTTTGGGGAAAAGGTTCCATGGGAAAAATCTATTAAATACCTCGAAGTAACCTTAGATTCCAAATTAACGTGGGCTAAACACATCAAATAAAAAGTCGAATCGGCAAATAAATCAATAGTAGCACTCTACCCCATGCTAGGTAGAAATAGTCGACTGTCATCAGAAAATAAATTACTCATCTACAAGACGACCACCGGGCTTTACATACGCAGCACCTATTTGGGGTCATGCTGCTCACACACACTTAGATAAACTACAAACCCTGACGGCCTCCATGGTCGAGGGGTAAGGCTCTCGACTACGAATCCGAAGGTCGCGGGTTCAAATCCCGGCGTGCGCAAGTAATTTTTATTTAATTAATTTGTGTTGTTTCACAATTAATTAATTAAAAAATAATATATAGTATATTTGCGCACGTTCCAGAGTGGAAGATACTCTCAGTATCGCCCTGGTGAAAGACCACCATTCAGAATTGAAACGTTGCTTGAAATGGCTTTTAGCCGTGTTTGCTGACGACCTTCTCCTTCTCCTTCCCTCCCCAATACCTTCAGCCTCACAACATTCCCTAATGGGAATGCCATAGTCTCACTGGCTCAGACGGTTGGGAGCAGTTGGGACTCTTGTGAGGTATTCATATAAAAAAAAAAAAAAACAAAGCCATTCAACTAGCGTTGAATGCGCCGAAGTGGACCAGGGTTACAACTCTACACAAAGACACAAACATTCCTCTGATAAAGGAGCTAATTGTATCACACTCGGAAAAATTCTACGCCGGACTAGCCGGACATGAAAATCCAACCATTAACTCTCTCACTCAATATAGCGAGAATGAACTTACGAAATACAAAAGACCCAAAGTAATACTCCGCAAGGTGTAGGCATTTAAACAAATAAAAATAAAGAAAATTAATAACTCTTGCCCCAAGTCGCAGTATAGTTTTAAGTTTCATTTCACACCACCATAAAAAAACCCTCCACGTAAAGTTTCAATAGAAAATCCATTTTTGCAATTATGCTAGAGTCAGTAAACTCATTGTTTAGGAACTCTGTCAGTAAATAATATCCAAGTCCACGTCCAAGTGGGCAAACCACTCTTGTTCCAAAACTCTACGCTCTGACTCAGAGCTTCCTGCCTTCTATACTTCGAATATTGTTTGACTTTGCTACGCCCTGGACCATTGCATCTTCCCGCCCTTGGATAAACGACCTAGCAGAGTTCACCAATTGACGAAAGTAGTCCGCACAGAATATATCCTACTTACAACGGGACTGCATTCTGGCGGCTACCTGAACCGGGCTCCTGAACTACTGAAGCTGCAGACGAGTAGCAATTGCAACAACGACTTGACCGGCCCCCTATTTTTATAGTCTATGTATCGGACCCCGAAACGTACGATATACAACGTATGGAAATGTCAGAAGCTGAACGTATTATATATTTCTACGGTATTTGGTTAGATATTCCAATTAGCGCTCTCCGAGGACCGATTGTCCGGGAATGGCCCGGGAATGAGCTGTGAACAGCAATTACCTGGATTTAACGACGCGACGGGACTGCGGGAAGAAGTGGACGTACTAAATAATCTAAACCGGGAGATTATTCGGGATTATTTCTGGTTTAAATACATTTTCGGTAAAATCTCGCGGTTTGGTGGCGAACAATGAACGTAACCCGCGGAACTCGTTAAAATTTTCGCTGAATGTGAAATTAGATTTTCAAAATGCGAGTTTAATTCTTTAATCTCATCGGCAAACTCGACAAAATATATTATTCTTCAACAATAATTCTGGGACTAACTACCAAATACATGCACCCATTTCTCGCCTACATATACTTGGAAACAAATTCACCTCTGCTATAGATATATTTAATATATGTTTACCCATGTTTAAAAGATACCTGAATGATATTTTTATGTTGCAACGATTATAAGAGTATCACATAGGAGCTATTGTAAAATTATTTTTTTACTTATCAACAATCCAAAAACTTGTTCCTCTTTTTTTCTTTCTCCGTATCGTGCACTACATTATGTATTATGCAATTTCATACATTTTTCATAACTTCCCTGTGCCATACATTATTATACATGTTACACTTATAAACATACTATGTATCATTTTCCTTTTTTAACTTAAATCCTTTTTTTTCTTTCTGTACACAAAATCATTATATGCATTTAATAAAGTGGAACTACTATTTTTCAGTACGATGACAATACCAAGCTACTAACTATGTCTTTCAAAATTATGTTCTTCACGTTGTTTTCACATTCAAATTCCAAAGTTTGGTTTACAGAAACAAAAATTTGGTTATACGTTGTTATGTAACGAATTCGCTACTAGTAAAAGAAGATTCTCGAACATACGCTAGGATTAGTCCCGGCTTTCGCCACCAGGAGCTACACTCCCGCCCACCACCGGCCTCGCGCAACCCTCGCGCAAGCCCGCCGTTATTAGAAGTCCGACATTAGAATCGAGAGGTGCGTGCGGCGTGCCCTTAGCACGTGGCCGCTGCGTATGGTTTCTGGCGTCATCTTGCCTTCCATGCATTAGTACATTGTAAACTCATTGTCTTTGTATAAATATAATTAGTAAAGTCAGTGATGAGTGCATAACTCACTGTGAGCCACCGGATGCTGTCCGTGTGGGGTCCAGTGTTCCTCGGCATCACCCTTTCCGATGGAGGAGCGTGCTGACAGACACCGATCGACCTATGTAAGCTGTATATCAAACCTCCTTTCGTGCTGTATTTAACAAAAAAAATCCCGATCAAGGCCGGGTACACATCAGCTAGTGACTTATAAAATTAATTAGGTTCATGGATGAAACTCGCATGAATATGATCTCTCAATGCCTGTGGAACAACTTCAATTATCAAAGCCTTTGTATTTGAACAAGGTGTGTTCTGCAATCGGGAACAAGGACTGATCCGAGAACATAGTAAAACTGTTAACTGAGCTCTAGAGAGGTAAAATTATAGAAGTGTCTTGTGGGCGTGTCGTGCCAGGAGAAAGCTCAATTAATAGTACATTTTCTGATGTTGAAATTTTGTTTCCCGAACATGATGTGAACGAATGCAGTGCAAATTTTTATGGCAATTCAACACATAAACTTTATTATTATTATTTTTTTTAAATTTATTACAAAAAAATTTACACAATACACGATTTTTTTAACTTCCTATTGAAAAAAACACATGCAACAAGGAACCACAAACCCAACATTTGGACAAAAAACTTCTTATACCACAGTACTAAACTCTACAACGGTGTT
Organism: Halesus radiatus; assembly: GCA_022606495.2. Taxonomy (NCBI): domain Eukaryota; kingdom Metazoa; phylum Arthropoda; class Insecta; order Trichoptera; family Limnephilidae; genus Halesus; species Halesus radiatus. Next base: position 15,764 of record JAHDVE020000773.1, read on the forward strand.
TGTGGTTCCTTGTTGTAAGTGTTTTTGACTCTGAGATCTAGTGTTTCTAATATGTGTGATTGTTGTTATTTCTTGTTTTTTTTGTATTTATGAATTTAAAGTAGTATTTTTGTATTGACATAATGTTAAGTTTGTTAAAGATTTCATCAATAATACCATATTCTAATAGTGATTGGTAGAGAGCCACGTAGATCTTAATAAAATCTTTAGTACTGAGGACATTCCTGATTTTTAAAAAGTAAGTTTTTATTTTTTGTTATTTAAATAAATAATGTGGTCAGCCCACTTTTAATTGTGATCAATTTTTACGCCTTGATACGTTATGTGGTTAAAATTTGCCAATGGTAGACAATTACATAGACCATTGAAATGTGGTTAGCTATGAATTTTCGAGTTAAGGTTTGTTTCTGAATTTTTAGTACTGTTTATTTTAAAAGTGATGAATTTGGTTTTATTAGCACAAGTGCGAGTGATAGTCTAGCTAGGTTTTGATTCTGTTTATAGTGACTTCTGCTTTCTTGAACGTTTCTAACCAGTTTTTTTTCATTTAATAGAATAACAGTATCATCTTATTATTATTTAAACTTTTTAAAAATATATCTGAATACTCCACTGCCGAACATAGATGCACAACCAGGGCAGTAAGCCAAAATATACTGGTTATACCCAAATTTAAAACATCTTTTGGACAGAGGAATGTTAAATTTCATGGTGCAAAACTTTATAATGCCTTACCAAATCAATTTAAAAAAAGATACAGAAATTAATATTCTTAAAAATAGAGTCAAAACATGGCTGATAAATCTGAGTGATTGTGAACTTGTAAACTAAACTACATAAAATCAAATTAAGATAAATGGATAATTAGTAAAAAAAAAAGTGCAGGCCGCCTCAGAACAGTTATCCCTAGTGAGAAGGACTGTGAATGCTATGACTTTGTATTTTTATTATAATAATATGCTTTACCCACTTACTGTTCTTATAATTATGCTTTGTACTTGGAAATTATTACTATAGTCACATACATGTAAAACCTTTAAATAGAAACTAATAAAAAAATATATAAAAAAATTTAAATCTGCAAAACTTATGATTTCGCCTTTACATTCTGTGTGACATAGGTTATTTATGTAAATTAAGAACAGGATTGGACCCAGAATACTTCCTTGAGGCACCCCGAATTTGAAATGAATAAATGTTCTGGTTTTGTTGTTGATTTTAACCGTTTGCTTTGTGTATTCCATGTAGCTTTTAAAAAATATCAGTTCTTTTTCAGTAATCCCTACATTTTCAAGTTTGTTAAACAGATGTGTGTGGTTTATGGTATCAAAGGCTTTAGAATGGTCGAGGAATATGCCAACGCATTTTTTTATGTGCGTGTAGAGAATTTTTAATATTTTCAGTTACTGAGGCTATGGCGTTGAATACTCCTAATTTTTTTCGGAATCCAAATTGTTTCTGTGATAATAGATTATTAGGTTCTAGGTAATTGATGATTTGATTTTTGATAGCTATTTCAAAGATTTTAAATAGAGTATTTAGAATAGTCTATTCGGAATACTCTAGTCTTTAATTATTAATATCTTTATGATTTCCTGTTTTAAAAATTGGTGTGATGGTCCCTATTTTGAGTTGAGATGGAAAACTGCTTTCCATAATGAATTTGTTTATTAGAAAGAGTATGGGTTCGATAAGTTCGTCTTGAAAATAATTTATGGTTCATTGTGATTCCATCACTACCAAAGGTGGATGTTGGTTTGAATTTAGATAAAATTAGAGTTAGTTCGGTTTTAGAGATTTGTTTGAGTGCAAATTTCTTCCTTTGGGGATTTGTGGGTATGTTTATGTTCCGGTTAAAGTGTTGAGGTTGGGTTATTTTGTTTTCTAAATCCGATGTTTGCAAAAAAAGTTGTTAGTGTAGTTAAAAAGTTGCTGTGTGTTTTTGTTAAGCGAGAGTTTACCATTATCTGTGTCGATTTCCTCCAATGCGTTATTTTTGATTTTGTTAGTGTATGTGATTTCTTTGATTATTTGCCTAATAAGTTTTGGGTTATTATTAGATTTATCTATTGTAGCTATATAGTAATTTTGTTTAGCCGATTTAGTAAGATTGGAGCAGATGTTTCTATAGTTTTTGTAGAATAGTTTCAAGGAAAGGTCGTAAGGACTGTTTTTTACTTTTTGGTGGAGCTTGTCTCTTTTTCGAATACATTTAAGTAGACCTGGTGTGATCCAACATTTTAAATAATTTTGTTGTGTGGATATATGTTGGTTTTCATGGAGGTGTGGTTTGGTCATATTGATGTTTATGAATTTTTGTGTTGAAGACTTTGTACTTGTTTACATGTTGATGATAAATTTATCCAACATTCTGTAAGGATTAATAAATCAGGTTCTACATTCAATTAATGTATATGAAAAATGTATCAGCATAATAAAATCTTCAAAGTTTTTGTTAATACTTCGAATGTTTTGGTGATTATATTTAGGTTCGGTAACACATCCTGTTGTATATGATCTAACATATGTTTGTCGAGCGATAATGTCGTGAAAGAGACCATATTGAAAACATATAGTAAATAGTTTGTGTGAAGGTTTTTTTTAATAATTTTAATAGGTATATCGTTCAGGTGTCTTATTTCAATAACCCTTACTTCGTTTGTTTTCCTTGTGAGAATTTTTCCCGATTTTATCCAAACATATTTATCTTGGGCTCTCTTTTTGGCATTCCAAAGCAGATTTTTATGGTATTGTTTTATTGAGGCATTTAGGAAAACATATTGTGCTCCTTCTCCGTTGATTTTTTTATAGAATCGCTGTGTTTTTCAGCTAGAATGGTATGTACTTTTTTAGTATCCCCAAAAGTGATTTTTTTTTGACCATTTGTTTTGGACGTAGTAATTTTTATGGTATCTTCTGGTGCCATTGTAACGCCGGTGAGCTCAGCGATCGTAAATATTGGGGGTATAATCTCCTGAAATTTTAAGCCGTTTATTTCCACACTGGTGAGAAGGGCTGATTGCTCAATACCTGCCAGGCGTACTTCTATCGTAGCCAGTTCTTCCTTTAGTTCAATTACTTGTTTTGGCGTATCCATAATTTGTGACTGTGAATTATATCATCATTAATGAAGTTGAAAAAAGATTTATTTTTATTTCTTGCGGCTCGGATTATATTTTGTCGAACATTACGAATTTGATTTCTTCGAATTTTGAGTTAATGTAATAGATTATCGGGTCTTCTTTGAGATTTTTACTATCTCGCATCACATTTTGTCTAGTAGTGCAAGCGGTAGCGGTGCTTTGATTGGTAGGAATTTTAAAATGTATTTATTATATATTGTACCGGGCTTATAATATTATTCATTGATAATACTCTCACGGGTAACTTGGCACTTTTATTATATTATAATAGCACAGCAGTTATTCTGGTACTCCACCAAAGTACACAATGAAAGCGTAATTGACAGAGTTCAAAAGGGGACATTTTGATGGTTTAAATATTTTGTTTTTTTTTGCAGATATTATATTTATTATAATTTAGTATTATATTTATTTGTTAGCAGTTATTTCAAAGTGGTGGGCATGCAATTATAAAGTTTGATATTTGAGTAAATATATGTATATAAACAGATATAAAAAATAAATTTATTTAATTCTGTGAAAAAACACTATTCTTTTACTTCCATTAACTATTACACATGATACCCACGCACCATATACATACATGTATATACATGTGATCAAATATATATAATTGAACATAAAAAATAAAAATAATTAAAAAAATATCTTTATATAAATGTACTCGTAATGCACTTTATCAAAAAAAATATTAAAAATATATATTTTTTAAATCAATTATATCATATGTTACATATACCTATACCTACTATTACATATACTCACTATGTATTATGTTAGTTTTTGTTATCTACAAACCTTTTTTTCTTTCTGTATTGTGCACAAAATCATGTGTAAAAGCAGAACAGAACCTCAATTAAAATAAATGAAAATAAATAAAAAATCAAACAATATATTTGCCTGTCTGATGTCCAGGAGTCGAAATGTATTATATAAACGGGTTAAATCAGTTTTCTTTTAAATTGGTAAAGATAACACATCTAGGGATTATCTGTTCAGTGGTTATAATGAGGGCTGAACTTCCTGAAATATGGTTTGAATGTTTAAAGTGCAGTGCGCCGCCAACTAGTTGCGACAAGTTGACGAGCTAAAGTCGCCAAGCCGAGCTAAAGTCGCCAAGCCGAGCTACACCCGGAGATATAATAAGCTGTTTGTACAGTGAAGTAATAGGTTAAGTATGTCAGTGCTAAATGACATCACTCCCGGGGAGAGAAGTTGGAGAACTCTCAAAGTAGGCGATTGTGGTGTGTATTTACGTTTTCCCTGAAGGATAGTTTTGTTGTATTTACTCTGTATTTTCATCAAAACGTTTCTCGGGGCTGGTGCAATTGGCGCAGTCCGCTCCGGGTGCCGACCTATCAAGGCTCCAAGGCTGTGATAATACCAGCTGACACAGCGCCCTGGGGTTAGTTTTCACTATATAAATGGCGGAATTAAAATAACAATATGTCAAAATTCAATGTCTTGAAATGTATTGATAAAGTAATTACGTACTATGCAATGGCTAATCAATCCTACATGTATAGGAGGATCTTATTTAAAAATCTATTATTGCATATTCCAATGATGATATGAGTCCATTAGGTTTTGAGGTTATGTACCTACATTAACTGTAGCAAAAATATAAATTTTTTGAAAACATTAAAATGCTAAAAAAAATAAGAAGTTCTCTCATACAACAACACCACCGCTGTACAGAATACCGCTATTAAATTCACTCATGTTTAATATAAAAAAATATTTTTCACACATTTGTGTAAAAATAATACTATTACATACGTGAAATTACATTATCAGTGTAAAAAATAAGTTTCGAGATATTCCAAAGTCTCAGTGTGATCCTAAATCTAAATTTTAAAATCTGATTTATTGTCAAAATAATTGATAACTCGCCGATCACTCAGTCCGAACGCTGTCAGTGTGTGTGTGCGTGCGTGTGCGTGTGAGCCGACTCTACGTTGCAAGCATCGAACATTATTAGTCCGCCTACTCGACGCAGGGCCGCTAAACTTTTTCGGACCGCATCTCACAGAAATAAGACCGACACCCGTGATACCTATTCTTTAATCACATTGGCAAATAATATTAAACATACTTTAAATACTACTATAATGGATCCAGCCAACAAATTAAACAAAGAACAAATGGGAAAATTGACACCTCAACTCTCGGAACTACTAAAATGGGCTTTTTGAAGATGAACTTACGACTTATCAACACATCTCAGAGAACCAGCCGCTCCAGCCTCCGCCCCAGTCCCTGCCAAATAATGCCAATCATGGGGTACAAATAGCCCAAATGTGCAAAGCAGCCGACGAATTAGAGGAAAGGTGAGAGCAAACAATTTAATCATTAAAAATGTACCTGAAAGCACATTGGTGAATCAATTGGACCGAGTCAATCAGGACAAATTGGAAATAATCAAAATACTTTACAAAATTGACAACACGCTTGTCGAAAACTCTGTAAACTTTTTTTCCGTATTGGCGTGGTAAAACCAAATAAAATCAGACCACTGAAAGTTATACTCAACGATCCGTCGCAAGTCTTAAATATATTGCGTAGAAAAAACATAATATTGTCAAATACTGAATATAATTTTTTTTTCCCACCAAACTCCGTTACAAAGGCTTCTTTATGATCTGACAATCCCTGCCAAACCGTACCCTGGAAGGGGAAGTAGGACTGACAATAAAATTTATTAATAACAAACCATCGATAATAAAAAATGTCTCAAAAAAACTAATCCCATAAATGGATGATGCCCAAGTAGCCGAAAATGTCGGACCAAATGCCCTGAAAAAATAAAAATCTACTACCAAAATACAAGAGGACTTCGTACGAAACTAAATGATCTTAAAACAGCAGCACCTTTAGACAGACATGATATATTCATCCTTACTGAAACTTGGCTCGTCCCAGAAATAAAGTCTCCGGAACTTAGATTTACGAACCATAAGATATTTTGGTGCGACAGAAACTCAAAATCTAGTACCAAATCAATAAAAGGCGGAGTTCTGATAGCAACTAAGGAAACTTTATCAGTGAAAAAACTAAACACACAAAATAGCTCGCTGGAGCAATTATTTGTGCCAATTATTACCCCCATGGAAAAAAACATCAATGGAACTATCTACATACCGCCAAACTCTGATATTCAAACTTACAAGAAACACTGTGAAGACATTGAATTTCTCATTTCAAAACATCCTACATCTAAAATTATTATCGTCGTTGATTACAATCTTCCCAATTTAAAATGGAAATTTAGTGACAATGGCTACATTACAAATGAAATTTCTAATGACCCAGCACGTGAAGTGATAGATACGATAAACTATTTGAATTTACATCAACATAATTTTGTGTACAATACATGTGACCGCCTTTTAGAT
>JAHDVE020000774.1:0-81996 GCA_022606495.2 Halesus radiatus
TTGATAGGTGGGTAATATCAATAGGGCTCAGAGAAACAATTCGTGGTAGTATAATCTTTGTTTATTTTATAATAATCATATAACGTCCACTAGGTACTAAGTCTTAATATTAAAGAGTGTCTATTTCACTGAATTCACTTGGACTTAATTCTATGGAGTGTCTAATTCACTGAGTTTACTTTAGTTTATAAAGACACTGGGTAACTTCGCTGAGTTGACTTTAGTTACAAAGGCACTGGGTAACTTCACTGAGTTGGCTTTAGTTTACAAAGGCACTGGGTAACTTCACGGAGTTGACTTTAGTTTACAAAGGCACTGGGTAACTTCGCTGAGGTGACTTTAGTTACAAAGGCACTCGGTAACTTCACTCCGCGGTGACTTTCCTTTCCGGAGGTAAGTCGAGGTAAGCACTCCACGGGTGGAAAGTCCGTGGTGGGGGTTTGGCAGCTATTTGCTGGTAACAGCGGGAGTCTGCAGCTCCGGGAGAACTGCCTTCTGTAGCCAAAATCCCCCCTTTTGAACGCCTGTTGAACTCGACGGCGGTTTCTTCGGGAGCCCGTCCCTTGCGTCCGGCGGCCTGTGATTGGCTCGGCATGGCGCACGGGGTTTATCCCTTTGGGCGCTGCGGCGGAGCCTTCCGGGCGGGCGAGTTCTTTCAACGGCGTTTTAGCTCATTGCCATCTCGTATCAATCCACCCGGGCTTCTTGAGCCAAAACTTCGTTGTTTGAATCGTCCACCCGGTCTCGTTGGATTTCCGGTGCCCTTTTTATGTCGTCTGCATGGATTTTAATATGTTTGCCCCTTTTATCTACCCAGTAGGTGTTTCCTCTTCCTATTTTTGTGATAATTTTATGAGGACCACTCCATTTTGGTGCAAATCCTGCGAAGTTTCCTTCTGGGGCTCCGGTTAACTGGTGTTCCTTTATTAACACCGCTTCTCCTTGCTGGTATATAAGCAAGGCTTGCGCCACTGGGGCGTACCTCTCTTGGTACGCTGCTTGGTTTACTCTAATGTTCTCATCTGCTATTTCTCGCTGGTGGGGTAAGACGATTTCCCCTTCTGCGTTGTCTGGGTAAGCCTGCCACTCTCCTGGTCTCGGTATATCGTATCCCAGTAGTGCTTTACTGGGTGATACGCCTGTTGCTTCGTTCCGCCTGTTTCGGGTCGTCATTATTACTCCCGACAGTTTATCATCCCATTCGTTGTGAGGCGAGTCTCTGAGGAGAATTCTCAGTCCTTTTTTGGACTCCTGGTTTCTCCTTTCTGTAGGGTTTGAGCGTGGGTGGTAGATGGCTGTTGTCCAATGATTACATTGCCATTTTTCTACTGCGGCCAGCCATTGGCGGTGGTTGAACTGTCGTCCGTTATCTGTGAGTATGCGTCTCTGGTAGCCATACCTTGGGAACACTTCCGTTTCTAAATGGCGGATTATGATTTTTGCTTTGCTTGATTTTATCGGAAATGCTTCTACCCATCTTGTGAATAAGTCTGTTACCACGAGTATGAATCTATTGCCATGTAAGGTTCTTGGGTATGGTCCCATAATGTCGGCAGCGACCACTTCAAATGGTTTGTTTGGTTTTGTGCCTCCTTGAGGAGCGGCGGGTCTATTTGGGCCGCGTTTTGATGTTGCACACGTCATGCACTGACGTACTAGTCTGCGGATCTCTTCGTTCATTCCCGGCCAGAAGTAGTGCGCTGCTATTGCTCTCGTTGTCTCTGCTGCTCCCGGGTGGTTTGCTGTGTCTGAGTTATGATATTCTTCCAAAACTTTTGTAATTGTGTTTCTAGGGACCACCAATCTATCCATCTTTCCTTCGTCTTTTTTCCAGAGTACTCCTCGGTGAACGTTGTACCTTGTGTAGTGCTTAATGTCAATGGCATTGCTCAGAATCTCTCTATCGTTTAGGGTGTTCCAACGACCTATCCTTTTCCGTATTTCTCGGTCTGTTGGCTGTCCTAATTTTACCGCACTTGCTAGGGTTTGTTGTTCTTCTTCCTCCTCCGAGTCTATTTGGTTTATGCCGTCATATCTTCCAACTTCCGGATAGCTCTCTCGAGTGTTCCCTGTTACCATTTCAAGTACCATCTGCGTTGGCCCTGGGTTTCTGGACAACGCGTCGGCGAGCTCGTTTGCTTTTCCCGGACAGTGTTCTACGGTAAAGTCGTAGTCTTGCAACAGTAGAGCCCATCTTGTGAGTTTGGCTCTTTCGTTCTTAGCTTCATTTAGCCATGTTAGAGCTCGGTTGTCCGTTATGAGTTTAAAATGCCTCCCTTCTAGGTAAGGTCGGTACTTTTTAATAGCCCATATTGCTGCCAGTGCTTCCTGTTCATTGCTATGGTACCTTTCTTCGGCTGGTGAGAACCGGATACTTGAATATGAGATCACGTCTCGTGACCCATCTTCGTTTTTATGGAACAGTACTGCCGCGGCTCCCACTTTACTTGCGTCTGTCTGCAATATGAATTCTCTACTAAACTCGGGTCTCTTGAGTTCCAGTGGTCCAACCGTTGCGTTTTTTATTTGTTGCATAGCTTCTTCAGCTTCTGTGGTCCATTGGAATTTTATCTTATTCCTTGTAAGATTTGTTAAGGGCGCCGACATCTCGGCAAAGTTTGGTATGTATTCCCTAAGCCAGTTGCATACTCCTAGAAAACTACGAAGCTCTTTCCTTGTTTGCGGGGATGGTGTGTTTTTTATGGCATCTTCGTGTGGGCTCTGGGGGGTATTGCCTGAGGCACTGACCGTGTGTCCCAAATAGGTAATTTTGTCTGTGGCGATGTTGCATTTTTCTGGAGAGCATTTTAGTCCGAATTCTGCTAAGCGTTCTAAGATGAGGCGGAGGTGGCGTAAGTGTTCCCTCAAGTTTTCGGAATATATGACGATGTCATCTAGGTAAGCCATGGCGAATTTCCTCAGGTATCCGGCTAATACTTGCTGACTCATGATTCTTTGAAACGTTCTGGGTGCTCCCTTTAACCCGAATGGCATTACTCTGAACTGAAAACTGCCTCCATCTGGTGTGGTGAATGCCGTTTTCTCTCTGTCTTCTGGGGCCATCGGTACTTGCCAGTATCCACTTTTTAGATCCAGTACAGTGAATACCTTGGCTGTGCTCAGGTCTTTAAGTGTTTCGTGTATGATTGGCAGGGGTGAGGGTTCGGCTATTGTGGCTTGATTCAATTTTCGGTAGTCTATGCAGAACCGTCTTCCTTCCTTTCCCTTTTTGGCCACCATCACTACTGGGAAGCTAAATGGGGATCTGCTGGCTTCTACTACTCCTTCCGCTAACATTCCTTCAAGTTGTTTATATAATTCCCTTTTCTTCTCATCCGAAAGGCGGTGTGGTGGGACGCAGATAGGTCTCTCGTTAATTAGGTGGATTTTGTGTGGTGGTACTTTCGCTGTTCCTGTCACGGGGGAAAATACTTCGCTATATTCGCGTATAAGTTCCGCGTATCCTTCCTTCTCCTGATCTGGAATTTGATTTAATAGTGGCCAGTGGATCTCGTCCTTCTTTTGTTCCTGGCGAATGGGTACGAAGTGGGTGGTTGTTCTGATTGATCTTCCGAAATTTAAACAGTTTCGCATGAAGTCTATTGAAGCCTCTTCTTGGGAGAGCCAATCGCGTCCTAAGATAATATTTTCTCTTAGGTTTTCTCCCACGAGAAATTTCCATTCCTGTGTTGTATTCTGGATGTCAAATTTCAACGAAACGATACCCTTTATTCGCATTACGTCTCTTGTATTCGCCAGTTTAAGGCATTTGATGGAAGATTGCTCTAGTTTGGCCTTTTGTGCTATGGCCGTTTTTATTAGAGAGTGGGAGGCTGCTGAGTCTATGAGCGCTTGATAGGTTTGTCCCTCTATGTTCACTCTTATTCTCGGTAGGAAGGAACCCGATGTTGCCGTGTGGCACTCTGCTAGTTGTCTCGGTTTCTTCCTTCTTTGCCCGGGTCGCTGTGTTAGTACCGAGCTCCCGGGCGGTACCGGTTTTCCGGGTTCCGGTCTCTCCTGTTTCGGTTTACTGTGGATCTTTGGGCCGGTGGTTGGCGGTACGGTGACCGTCGAGGTGGAGAACGGCGAGGCTGGTCACGGCGAGGCGGTGAACGGTGCTGAGATGAACTCCGCTGAGGTGACCGGTGAGGCGGAGAGTCGTGTCTGGTTTGGCGTTGGCCCAAAATCTTGAACCTTCCTTTGGAGTTCTCATACCTCATCGCCTGGTTCATCCACTCCTCCATGGTGGTGGCGTATACGTGGGCGTACTGTGGTAACATCTGACTATTACAGAACGCCGGTACGAAAACATCTAACTCTGAGAGGTCTTTCTTTGGGTGAAGCCGTGCGAACATCCTTTGTTTGTTTATTATGAATTCAGCCAAAGATTCTGTGTTTTCTTGAATTTTGTGAAATATTTGGTTTTGAAGCCGGAGTTCCACTTCTGGTCCCTCGTACTCCCGAAGGAAAAATCTTTTAAAGTTCTCCCATTCTGGGTGCTTGTATGTGTTAGCCCAGTCCTTGGCCTTATCTCGGAGCTGGGTTGTTGCTACCCTTGCTTTGTGTTCTTCGTATGTTTTTGCCGCTTTAAAGTACTCCTCGCACCGTTCCAGGAAGAGTCGTGGGAATTCTTCCAATCTCCCGGAAAATATTGCCTCCAGGCGAGGTTCCCTTTGACAAACGTACATGTTTGCAAATTGGCTTGCTATCACTGTCCCTATTTCCGTTATTTGACTTGCCGTTATTTGTATCGTCGGGGTGTCTGTCCTCCCTGTTGTCTGTAGGGGAACATTCGCTGTGTCAGCTGAAGTCGAGGTTGAAGCCGGGAGGTCGTTTAGTTTATCGTTGGACATGGTGGCGCTTTCTGCTGCCGTGCTACGTGTTTGTGGCATTTTCATTTATTTATTTTTTTTCAATAAAAAATTCATACCACTTGTTGGTTTCCTGAGCCCACTTTTGTTCGGTGTATTGCCACTCTTGTCTTTCCCATAGGGTAGTCACTGAATTTATGTATTTAATTTTTTTTTTTTTTTAAAACATTGTTCACTGACTTGACAAACACGCTGGGCGCCAATTGATAGGTGGGTAATATCAATAGGGCTCAGAGAAACAATTCGTGGTAGTATAATCTTTGTTTATTTTATAATAATCATATAACGTCCACTAGGTACTAATTCTTAATATTAAAGAGTGTCTATTTCACTGAATTCACTTGGACTTAATTCTATGGAGTGTCTAATTCACTGAGTTTACTTTAGTTTATAAAGACACTGGGTAACTTCGCTGAGTTGACTTTAGTTACAAAGGCACTGGGTAACTTCACTGAGTTGGCTTTAGTTTACAAAGGCACTGAGTAACTTCACGGAGTTGACTTTAGTTTACAAAGGCACTGGGTAACTTCGCTGAGGTGACTTTAGTTACAAAGGCACTCGGTAACTTCACGGAGTTGACTTTAGTTTACAAAGGCACTGGGTAACTTCACTCCGCGGTGACTTTCCTTTCCGGAGGTAAGTCGAGGTAAGCACTCCACGGGTGGAAAGTCCGTGGTGGGGGTTTGGCAGCTATTTGCTGGTAACAGCGGGAGTCTGCAGCTCCGGGAGAACTCCTTCTGTAGCCAAAATCCCCCCTTTTGAACGCCTGTCGAACTCGACGGCGGTTTCTTCGGGAGCCCGTCCCTTGCGTCCGGCGGCCTGTGATTGGCTCGGCATGGCGCACGGGGTTTTTCCCTTTGGGCGCTGCGGCGGAGCCTTCCGGGCGGGCGAGTTCTTTCAACGGCGTTTTAGCTCATTGCCATCTCGTATCAATATGTTTTTTTTTTTAAGTTTGTGCTTTGTATGGTGTTTTACAAAGTGGAGTGTAAGGTGGGTTTGAAGAGGTGATACTGTGAATGGAGTGTTATATGTGTCGGGACCACCTCACTAGGATAACCTGTGCTGAGGTGTTCACGTGGATGTGTTAAATGTGGTACAAGTATTCTGCCATGATAAGTAAAAACACAGTATCTTCCTTAGGAGTCTCAAGGAATATACTGTGTTTTTACTAACGACGGCGGTATTGATTAGTTATGTTTTAATGTTTTAGGTTTGCTATATAAATTGGGTAGAATTTGAAGAGAAATACACTTTATGTTTTGTTTTGGTTAGAGTAGGCAAATCCTCTAAAAATAATAAACATGTAATTATAGATACTTTCGACTGAGTTTGAAAATATTAAAGTATATTGCGTATGTATAATTTTTTTTATTATTTAAGGCTTTGAAAGGAAGATAATTACATGTAAAGGATATTTTTGCATTTATGAAATGAAATAGTAAGTAATCTATTAGATATTAAATAAATTTGAAAAAAAAAACAACAAAATTCACAGATCAAATTTATAAATTTGAAAATTAAAAAAAAAAAAAAAAAACGATGTTTTGCCTCGTTCCTTTAAAACTAACTGTCAAACGAGAATATGTGAAAACATTTTAATGTGAAAAATTCAAAGACAAAGTGACTAGCTCAGTCTTGACACAGTAGCTACATTTTGTAGTACAAAATAATAAATATCTACAATTAATACCAAGACTCGTACTTATGTTTAACAGCTCGGCTGTGGAAAGATTTACCGGCCTCTGTGTTTCCTCCATCCTACAACATGGGTCTCTTCAAGACCCAAGTTCACCCCATCCTATCCTCTAAAAGACCCTCGACACAGCATCCCCAAAGATGATATAGGCCTTGAGGGAAACTATTTCCCTCAGGGTCTCCTGTGCGGAGTTGCTGAAAAAAAAAGCTACACGTACACACTTTTGATGGCGTAAGACGGTCTCTGGTTGAGCGGTCTTTCAAATCTCGGCTCGCGCAAGTAAATTTTATTTGATTAAATTGCGTTACTTCACAATTTATTCATTAAAAATAATATATAATACATTTGCGGCACGTTAGAGAATGGCAGATACTGTCAGTACCGCCCTGGTGAAAGACCACCATTCAGAATCGTAATAACTTTAGCCGTGTTTGGTGACCAGATCTGAATAGCCAGATACTTCCCTTTCCCCATCTCCTTCCCCTCCTCAATACCTTCAGCCTCACAACATACCCCAACGGGGATGCCGTAGTCCCACTGGCTACAGACGGTCGGGAGCAGCTGGGACTCTTGGTACAACATAAAAAAAGAAAGGTAAACGGCCGTTTCTCAGTGACGATTCGCAAGGGTACCACTGTCGGAGCGTATATACTATACATACACCAATACGCAAAATCACAAGTGTGTTGTTTGGGTCAATTCTAATGGCGCGACCTATACTATAGTGACAAAGTTCAAGGATAGCGTTAAATGTCACCAGGCGTACTGCGAAGCCATACCACTGAATAGATAATCCCTAGAAATGTGAAGACAACCGATGTCGCCGTTTTACATAAGGCCCATCGACTCCTAGACCCCAGACACGCCGGTGAAATTGATTACATGCTCAAGAAAAAAATTCGACATTTGAAAATGTTCGATCGATTTTAGCAGAAGTAAGGAAAAATTGAGCTTAGAAGTAAGCGAAGACAACACACTTCCATTGGTTTATCTCGTCTACATTGGCCGTGCACTCCACAGAGGCTGAAAAGCTGTGCTTACTTACTCAAAGAAAAACGAATCGTTAAAATAAATTAAAATATAATAGACAACAACAAAAAAACCTAAAATTTTGTGAACGATTTTTTTTTTCTTTTTGACGATTTTATACTTTATGGTTACAACCTACCTTTGGCCATACATTTGACTTCCTCAAACTGACTTTTAACGGGATACATAACGCAAGGCCATGCATCCGCATACTGCTTGCACTATAAAGCTGTGAAACACACCGCTTTCATTGTTAGTAATAATCTTTGTACCCGAACTTTAAAAACTGCACACAGCCTGCCTTTAGACATAGAGCAATGCACGTCGCTCCTCTTCGGCGTACTGGCGTGATGGACTTTCGTCGAGGCGATACTCAAAGTATCTGCCTGCCCGGCGATGACCCTGTAATTTTGACGCCGGGTCACAGAAATTTATATGATATATTTTTACACATATCGCGAGGCATGACGCATGGCGACATGGCAACCCAAGTTAGTTATAATAAATCGTATTTCGTATTGTAACGTTAAATAAATAATTTGCATGATACATAAAGTGTCTAAGTACATAATATGGTAATTCGAGAGGCCCGCAACGATAATCTAACGAATTGGGCACACTTAACCCTTTACTGCACGACTGTCTTGTGTTAGACAAAGAAAAATTCAGTGTACCTGTAAATTTAGGAGGGAAAAAATAAAATAATGATATACTCAGTAATTGAATACTAATCGTACACTTGTAGAAAAGGTAATAAATAATTCGGGTAGAATCTTGTGGTCATGGTAAAAAAAAGGTAGCAGCCAAAATATATGGAAATTAATTAAAGATGATATCGACAGTTCTTATTAATCGAAGTATGATACCGATAAAAATGACGGAACGGATTGTGGTAGCCGTAGCACAGCGGATTAGAACGCACGGTCCCGAATAGACCGCGAGGTCCTGGCTTCAAGTCCCAGTTACTACCGTTATCTTTTTATTATAAGGGTCTTTTCGTTTTCATGCCTCAATTTGAGAGTTGTTAATATTATCTTCACGGTTAAAAATATATTACAATGAGGTTTATAAGCCTGACTGAGTTAATTCAAAATTGAAGAACAATTTTAGAGTTTAAAGTCACTCAAATTAAAGTATAAATTTCGCAAAAACTAAAAAAATACAACACAAAATCGATGAATAAAAATGTCCATTCAAATGCAACACAAGAATACGGGCGAACCTATCTGTGCGTGGTCAGATGCCGAGAAAGCAATGAGGTGTTTTTTTTATATTAAATTTTAAATAACGATTTATAAATTCTACATACAAGTACATACATTTTAATTTAAAACTTACATATTCAGAATCGGCGTTTGCTGATCTATAGGAAATAATTTTCACCGGAATTCCCGATTTTTATGCAGAGATAATGTAAAAACCTTACTGTGTTACCAAAACGGAACCACGGGTGTCAAGGAATAACAAAAAAAGGTTAATTACATCAGAAATGTTGCAGTATGCAGTGAAGGGTTAACTTATCAACTTTATCGACAGAAATGATAATTTAGTGATTCAAACTTTTTTTTATATGCGAATTCCAATTGTTTCTAACCGTCTGAAGCCAGTGGGACTACAGCATCCGCAATTGGGATGTCATGCCATCACTCTTTAAGGCCGAAGGGAGTGGGGAGGGAAGGAGACGGGGGAGAGGAAGTATCTGGCTATTTATTCAGATCTGGAGACAGTCCAGACGGTGTAACGCTGTGGAAGGATTTGCCTGTTTTGGTTTTCTTTCCTGTATAACATGGGTCAAGCCTAATGGCGATTTTCTCTAAAGAGCATTTATGCAGCGAAGTTCCATAAAAAAAAAAACAAAATGAAATAAAAACACGTGTCATAATTTTATCACACTTTATACAGCACACCATTCAAATTCCGTCTTAAAAATTTACCCGTCCGCCAACACTGTCCAAGAGCGAGTACAAAATGAATCTCATACGCGCATTATGAATTCAGCACGTATAGGACTTTCTGTCCCAAGAAACAGTTACAAAACATACTACAGCGCTACAAACCTTAGGAATCTACAAGCAGCCCGGGTGAGCAGCGACTATGGCATTTGTTGATCCCAAATTAGTACGAAATAGTATTTGGAAGAATCAACAGATTTTTTTGTGACTATCGTGTTTTAAGATGTTATTAAAATCATTTTATAACTGAATATAAAGAAACGAAAATTTCTCATCGTAAATCGTGTTTCTGGATTTAATTTTTTTAGCTTTGACTTTATATTCTTTAGTCACATGGGTTTTAATTAATCGTTGACATATACGAGGTGTGTTCAAAAGAAAAGGTGAATTTTGAATTTTAGCGGGCTGTGTTCATTCGATTATCGATTTTTTTTGTTATGTTGGTACACATATGTTTTTTATATGTTAGCATTATCAGCCATTTTGGATTAGTGGTTTGTTTTTGACAACTAGAAAGGTTAGTCACGTTTTTGTGTTCTTCGATTTTTTACTTTTGAAAAAAATGGATCAAAGGATATGTATTAACTTTTGCGTTAAAAATGGAATAAAGTGCTCCAACGCACTTCAAATGTTGACTGTGGCATTCGGCGAATCTACTTTGTCTCAAAAAGTGTTTAAAAGTGGTACAAGCGCTTTACAGAAGGCCGAGAAGATGTTAATGACGATGAGCGTCCTGGAACGTCAACAAACGAAGAAAACATCGAAACAGTGAAGAAAATGGTTTTGGAAAATCGTCGAATCACTATTAGGAAGTTGCAGAGGATGTTGGCACATCAATCGGCTCATGCCATGCATATTTTCTCGGATGTTTTGGGCATGAAACGTGTGGCAGCGAAGTTTGTTCCGAAATTATTAAATTTTGAACAAAAGCAACGTCGCATTAGTATCGCTCAGGAGTTGTTGAATGACGTCAACGACGATCCAGATTTGTTCAAAAGGGTCATAACTGGTGATGAAACGTGGGTATATGGTTATGACGTCGAAACCAAGGCCCAACCAGCTCACACATCAATGCTTGCTCGTGATTATTTGGCCAAAAACAACACCGTAATCATGCCTCAACCACCGTATTCACCAGATTTGGCTCCCTGCGACTTTTTCCTATTCCCGAAACTGAGAGACCAATGAAATGAAAGCGTTTTGCCACAATTGCTGAGATAAAGTCAGAATCGAAGAACGAGCTGATGGCCATACCGAAAAGCGCATTCCAGAAGTGCTTCGAGGATTGGAAGAAGCGCTGGCATAAGTGCATTATATCTGAGGGGGATTACTTTGAAGGGGAGAAAATGGATATTGATGAATAAATAAATACTTTTCGAAAAAATTCGAAATTCACCTTTTCTTTTGAACACACCTCGTATCCCGTTGCTAGGCTATGATAAAATTAAACCGCCGTTGATGTGATATCATCTACTATTAATCGAACTTAAGAGAATTTTTTCCCTTCAATAATATCCGATTTAACTCCGACTGAGATAGGCCATGAACCGCCACTGGTAAAAAGACCCAGGTTCACTCATTCTGTCAATGAAAAGACCGAGTGAAACTTTAGGCGCCTTCTCATGTGGAGTTAACATTATAAAATTTTTTAATCACATAATTCCCAAAGATACGACAGGATGCAGGATGCGTATCCGCTCTTCACAGAATCGACACGCACTAAGAATGTCAGAAGACCCGACTTCCGCACAAAATACTGGCGACAATTCCAGAGGGAAGACCGTCGAGTGGAGCGCCCCAGGCAAAGTTAGGGAAAGCAACTACGGAGACTGTGCGAGGAGAGAAATGGCGCAAGACAGGGAGGCAGCAGGAATAACAGCGAATTAACAGATTTGATAAGTTGTCGCTAAGAATGGCTAAGCTGCTGGCTTTAGCCGATGTTGGTTGGGATTACCAGCCGCATTAAATATTCAAATAACCGCTTCATTTGTATATATTACAAGCCAATTACTGGATGTATAAAATCTCCATATTTTTTATCGACCGCATTGAATGAACGACATCCAACATAATGTGATAAATATTTCATTGGTAAAGTTGTACTCATTAATAGGGGTACCAACAGATGGCACTGATTGCTACATTTGTGAAATGTACCGAAAGGCACGGCCTTTTTCGACAGTAACACAAACGAGTCTTCCCATGAATGCGCGAACATTTTCGTGTTACTTTTTATGTGAATAAGGTAGGTCAGACAGTGTTTATGTGGCTATATGGAATGCACGCCTCGGTCTGGAGGCGCCTCGTTAAAGCTCCCCGACCCGAATAGGACAAGGGGAAGAAGATGAGATGAAAATAGTTAGTGGGAATACTTGGGCTACAGGTGATTTATTAATTATAATATCCAAATAAATGTTTTGCAGTCATAACGCAGCTTTACTGAAATTACCCCTGCGCATTTATTGTTTTAATGATAGTAATCAATACATATTATAAAATAAAGTCCAAAAAACGTGCGGCCCACAAAAATTCAGAAACGAGTCCCGGTACGATCAAGGGCGTTATATGGTGTAGTAGATCTCCATCCCCCCCTCCAGGACGAGGGTTCCAGTTTTTACCTAAAGGGCGTGCTTTTGAAGATATTAGGGCCCTAAGTTTCGCGCTCTAGAAATTTCAGGAACAGTCTTCCGGAAAGTTCTAAAAGGTTCGATAAAGCTGTAGAAAGTTCTGGAAGGAGTGGCGGAGTATGTATACTTATATGTACTTTTCTTGGCGGTGAGTCTAGAAGGTTCTGGATGGTTCGCAAATGCTTTAGAAAATTGTGGAAGGAGAAGGTTCTAGAAGCATTCAGAAATAAGCGGCGATGAGTCTAGAAGGTTCTGGAAAGTTCTAAAAGGTTCGATAATCTTAATTTAAAATCAATATATATATATAAGTATTCGAGAGCATTCCACAACATCCCGGAACATTCTGGAATGTTCGGGAATAGGGAATCAGGAACATCATTGTGGAACATTCCAGAACACTCGAATGTTGTCGAAGAAATCACGCTGGTATTAATAATTAAGTTTATGAAATGAAACCGAGTGTAGGTGGGTGCCATTTTTTAGTATCCAATTCGGGGTCAATTACCGTAAGCTACATTACCAACACAAGTCACTGTACCCAATTTCGTAATCTGAAACTGCTATTAAAAAAAAACTTGACTGAAGTATATATGCATCACTGAACAGAAAATACGTAGAACGATTATATGCCTATACGAAATCCTTTGTCGATGGCCTTTACCGATTAGAAAAAACAACTAATGAGATAAATAAGAGCTACAATGACAAAAATAAACATCCGAGTCAAAGCCTGAATAAGAATTTAGTAGAATCCATGATTTTAGACATACTAAATGATATATATAGTATTATAATTTTTTTTTGTGTACAGCGCCAGAGAACATTGCTCCCTCTTCCTGTGTCAACTGGAGAGGTCCATACATGTGGAGATAATCTTCTCTACCCAGTGAGCGTGCTGTCTATTGCTACTGTAGGGCTTTTATTCATTTTCATTTCAAATAATTGTAAACTGTGTTTTATGTTCTAGCTGCACTTGCTGGTGGCAATCTTATATTTAAGTCCGCTCACTAAGGTAATGGAGGGTATGGAATTTGGGCGGAGACGGAGGGGGTCGGTGCTAGGGGTCCAGCGGTCGAGGTTGGAGGAGATGGAGGGATTCGAGTTCGATTCTAACGTGGAGTAAAATGTTTTCGCTAAATCTATAATATGTTTTCGGAGTAGAGGAATTTTCGATCCCGTGATAATTATTGCTATTCCTGACGAACCAGGGACTCTTGGTGAATGGTAGGAGCAATGCATTCTGGAATGATTTTTGAATTTGAAGTAGAACAACTAAATGATAATCTTCGAAGAAAGCCCGACGAAAATCATTTAGACTGCTAAGAAAAATTTAAAGGTCGTGGCTCGAGTTAATAACATATTTATTTGTAAATGTTAGAACAATTTAACTTGAAATAAGAAAAATTGAGCTTAGTTTTAGCGCACGGACGCGCCCACAGCACGCTTCTATGGGATTATCTCTTCAGTGCTATGCATCTTATTTTACCGGTTTATACTATACATATTACCAAATCTTATCCTCTCCCCATTTTATATGAGATAACCACTAAATTGAATTACACAACAATAATATTATATTACTACTAGGAAGCACTATTTTTTGTGTATGTCAACACTGTGAAGATAAACACCTATGATAAATAATGCCTTAATCCTAGCATACTAATCTCAGTCGTTTCGACTAAGGTCACTCTCTGACGGTCCGGTAAGGTATCGACATAAATCTCATGCGTGATACCGACAGGGCACTGCGCCATACATTTCAATGGGCGCTAGCTCACGACTCGGGGGGGAAGCGGTAGCGACGCGACGTACTCGGTAAACACGCATCCAGTAAATCTATGCCCTGCGTTTCGATCGTTTATGCGTCATTCATCCTTTGAGTTCAAACATGGAGCGGGTATGAATTTACAGCTAATAATTTACAGAAATATTCACGCCTTTATAACTATAAATTACCGGCATATGCAGTAAAGGGGACAACGGAGAAAGCTTGGTGTGCAATAGGAAGACTTCTTACATGGAGTAACGTGCTGGACCAGTTCTAGGAATATTTTTTTTACATTTGGTACATTTGCCGGAATTTGACATCATCTCTGGACAGAGTTCTCTGTCGGCAATAAATAACCCACAATGAATGTTATATTCGAATCGAATGTTACAGTGAATAAATACCACTCGTTCAGTGTTGTACCAAAGTTTTGGACAGACGGGAAAAAAAACTTTGGAAACCTATGCTCTATATAATACTATAAAAAACAAACATGTTTTTCAATTTTTTTTATACTTTCTATAAGTCGTTTTAAAAAATAGCATACACATTTAAAACCGCCGTAAACAAAAAAAAAAGCATTTTGGAATGTTGATAGTAGTGTTAGTAAAAAAAAAAAAAAAACTTTTCGACTACAACAGCATCAAAAATTTCGTTATTTTCAATCTTAGTACTCTAGCACACTAGAAAATCACGAGCCCCCACTGTCTAAAAGCAGTGCTTTTCGGCAATGCCAACAAATGTAGCAATCAGTGACATCTGTTGGTGCATCTATTAATTAGAACAAATTTCTAACAAATGATTACAAAATATTGTCTATTTTATTTAGCGGAAAAAATATGGAAATTTAATTTATCCAGTAATTGTCTTATAACTCAAAACAAAACACCTTTATTCAACGCGCTTCACAAAATTTTAACACTTCATACAGTGAGTTCGACTTATTCAACTCAGCCCCTTATAATTTCAAACCAAAAATCAATTAAATAACATTCACACAATACATATTACTATACACAAACTAGATCCTTTCCCTTCCCCTCCCTCCCATTATCCTAACCTCATAGGCTAACCTTGTAACTTTTTTCTTCTCTTTTTTTTTCAAAACTAAATAATTTAAATACCTAAATTGAAAACTAATTAATTACCTAAAGTGAAAACCTATTATTGGTTCATTTTTTAAATATATTTGATAAATGTAATTATTGCTGTAAACTGTTGGTTTTCCAAATAAAATAAAATAAAATAAATAAAGTAATATGCATAAATAAAGCTGATATTTGAAGTGGCTTAGTTTATCTCAACAAACACCGAATAAAGCCAGCAGCTTAGCAATTCCTAGCGAAAACAGTTGCATTCGGCAGCTAAAAAAGCTTGGCATCCCTCTGCATGCCTAGCTTTTTGGCCGTATAATTTCAAAATTCCAAAAGACAACAAGACAGTTTATTTCATTTTTTAAATTTAATGAAAATCAAATTTAATAATATTATTATTAAGTTCTACAAGTATTTTTAGTTTTTTATTATTGTGACAGATGTTTCAATCAAACTGCGGTTAATCCACATTGTGAAGACTATTTATATGATTTTATTCACTCCCACTACATTCTAATTTGGAGGGGGTTTTTAAAAATAATGATTTATTATCGGTAAAACCGATTTAGTTAGAAAATAATAAAAAAAAATTATTCTGTGGAGTTTTTACATTTATACTGTGTTTCCCCGTATTTAAATGTGTTATATTGTTTAGATAATGTGAACATACTGAGAAGCGATGAATATATAATTTTCCTTACTTTATTAATTAATGTTATATTAGGATCATTCGTTCGTTTATTAATTTTTAATTGTACAAGTAAATTTAATCTAAGACCCTTTCGTTCTATACGTAGGGGTTTAGGCTCGTTGTTGTCAAGCGGGACGTGATTATTTACTAAGAGATGTTCTGTGAATTTTATTTTTATAACATCGTATGTTCCCGTCTGTCAGGTAGCTGTCACAATAATAAAAACCACAAAATACTAGTAGAACTTAATAATCACGTCATTAAATTTGATTTACATTAAATTAAAAAAATAATAATAATGGAGTTCTACGAATTAAACACAAAAACAATTAATAAGACAGTAGTCGTCAATACAACATTGACCATTGTAATAATATAAGAAAGTCCCAATTAGTCTAGTAAATACCACCACCTTATCAGCATTCTAAAATATCAAGGTGCACTTTACAAAATGGATAATGTGTTTTCCCATTTCGGGGTTATGGTCGTAAAGA
This sequence comes from Halesus radiatus, assembly GCA_022606495.2. Lineage (NCBI taxonomy): Eukaryota > Metazoa > Arthropoda > Insecta > Trichoptera > Limnephilidae > Halesus > Halesus radiatus. The sequence continues at coordinate 16,226 of JAHDVE020000774.1, forward strand.
ATGCAGACATTGACCATTTACGTCCATTGATTTATTACGGGAAGGTTTTTATCGACAAAGGAGAGTACCCAAGTACCTCATCAAGCATTCCTGCCGTTGGGTCGCCATTCTACCTGGAGATGTTTAGCAGGTACAATAATAACGGAGGTAAGAACTTGTAACTAAATGTTAAAATATGCAATATGGGGAGAGGGAGGCAATTTCGGTCACGGGGAACAATCAACCGTGGCCGTTATTTGCATAAATAGATAATATTAAAACGAGGAAAATATATACAAATAAATAAAATAATTGTATTTTTGCATTCGAATGGTAAGTTTTTTTGCCGTTTTATCTCCATTATACAAATCATAGAGCAGATAATACATAGAGATGTCCTAACAAGTAATGGGAAAAAACCGAAATAAGAGGGGAGAGGGGCGAACTAGGCGTGCCGCCAAGAGCAAATAAATAAAAAGGTTCGGCTTGTCTACAAAAACCGAAGGTTTTGTGAAAGTATTTAGTTAACTCTTTTATAAATGCTTTATAATTTGCTTTACCGCAGTCAAAATCAAGCAAAACAAACGAGGATGGCAGTCTACTAAGCTGATTGATGTCACATATTTGTGATGCTGTTCTAAGTAGGACCAAATCTGTTTTTTGCATATATTTGATAAAAGGGATATTGGACGGTAGTTTTGTGGATCATTGGGGCAGGTGACCTTCGCCTCCAGTTGTCAAAATGGTACGCTAAGGCAAGTCTATTCATTCTGACGTCAGTGATACAAACTAACTAACCATCACGCCGTTTCTCTGCAGATGTAGGCAGAGGGGACGGACTGCCACACAACTGTCTTGGCACATACTCTTTGCGACAAGCATACATATTTTAGTATTTCTTGGGCGTTCCCGACTTCTACCATTCACTCTCGCTTATAAAAAGAAATGCTAAAAAATATAAGGTTAAATCAAAAGCTGACATGTTTCTACGCGCAGTATTAAATTAAAGCATTTATAATATTTTTTAAAAAATTACGTCGTCGCAAGCAAAAATAACTACATGTGGCACATTCAGCCAACTTTTGTAGGGAACATTCAGCACGGCTGGTTATGAAGTAAAGTTTTCGAGTTACAGGAGAAGGCCCACATATAAGGTTTATTGCCAAAAATATGACATTTCATCCATTAGTGGTAGATATTCTCAGTATCACCCCGGTGAAAGATCACCTTTCGGAAACAAAACTTTGTGTATAAGGGGGTCCGCTTCCGAAATCACGCACACCTTATGCAGGTGGCGAAAGGGTTGAAATTCCAGCTTAACACAGGCCGCATGTTTAGAATAATGCAAAAAACATCACCAAAATGTGTGTTTTTATTTTATTTTGTAAAGCTCAGGCATAATTATTAAAAGTTTTTCGGTCATATTATAAGAAACTTTTTTTTAAAAATTAAATGGAGTTCTACGAATTAAACACGAAGACAATAAATATATAGAAACTTAATTTGCAATATGAACAATGCGACGATATCTGAAAAGGGGTTCACAAGTAGGAGATTTAGCACTTTCTTTAGGTCTGATACTTTATTTTTTTCTAGGCTTATAAAATGCCCGGTTAAACGAAAGGTGTGTTATACTTGCAGTATTTAATTAAATCATCAATGATACTAGGCCTTCAAATTTTCAAACCAAAAAACACATGAAATTTCTTCCCAGTGCATCGCCTTAAAATGGTTTCAGATATGTTTCGTAGCTAGATTTGAAAAACCGGGTACCTACTTCCCAATTTCCCACTTCGCCATTTCCATAGTATCATCAATACAAAAACAACATACCAAAAAATACCCCATCCATTTGTGTGTCCTAGGTGGGGAACTTTTTTACGGTATAAAGATTTTTTAAAATTAATAATTTACCTTGACCTCATTGATATGAAGAAAAATATTTTTTACATTGTTGCAAAACTGTAAAACAAATTATTTGTTACATGAAAAATATACCTACGAACTTTGCAAAAATAAAAGTGGCTGAATGTGTCTCACTCTCCCCATACGAAACAAAATTTTAAAATGTAGTACTTATTTGTCTATTGATTGTAAATATTCTGACGAATTCAGGGCAATAAAATTACTTAAACAGCTTGACACACTTATATTTACAGGCGGCCAGGTGAAAAACTAAAAAACGAACTAATTTTTGAATCCATGGATTTGTTTTGTATCACAGTATTATATGATTTGGCAAGAATGTAGGTCGGATGTTTATTGTTTTTATATTAAACATTATTGTAATAATTCATTAAAAAAAACATATTTTTAAAAAGCCTGTTGGTAGCCGTGCACAACTGCGTTCTATAAAACACAATTCAAAATAATTTGCGTGCGTGACCTGGGTAACAAAATTTCAAAGACTCTTTATAAAAAATCTACAACATGACATAAAACGTATTAATTGTGTACATACCTTCCATCATTGCAGTCTCCTTTTCGTAGTCCATTGTCTGCGAGAAACTTCGAACAGAAGCCGAAACAAACTAAAAAAAATACGCTACTAAAGAAATGTGCGCGTTTCGTACACGCTAAACATCACACAAAACAGAACGAAAGAAAGGCGAAAATATGAATTAAAGCGACAAGACTTTGTACAAGGCGGTCTTGAAAAAGTGGTTTAACGAACCAAAGCGAAAAGCCTTCGGCGATAAAACTATATCGAAAAAAAACACACGTCAAACTAAACAGGCAGCATGGCTCCGAGATGGGACATCGACGGCCCGCAATAATTATAACACGGACGTTAAATGTTATTCTTTCAATGTCACACACAGAATTTCATGGCATCAACACTGACCCAACAACACGAATTAAACAATAAGAATTACGTGTGATTTGTAGTATTTTCACACTATCAAAGACCGGAGGAAACACGAAGCATATCAAAACACGACTCGACCACCATGTTTGATAAACAGAACGTTGAACACAAGCGAAAGAGAGACGGAATAACAATAAATTGTCATATCTTCTAAATTAGAACGATCTTCGTGCTGCGCACTATAAAACCATGCGCAAACGATTTAGCCGTACGTATAAAATTATCGTTGTCTCTTTCTACCGCATTCAAGAATACTACAGGTCTGTAGTAAATTGTCTTTGGTTAGGTTGGTAGACAATTCGGAGCAAAACATGTGTTTTGAAAATGCGGGGGAATTTTGAATATCGTCCGTTTGGTGCTAATGTCGGACTGAATAACAACTTGAAGTTTTGATGGATATGCTTGAGGGTTGGGGATTTTTCTTTTTCTTGCAATGGAATAGGCAAAAAGTGAAATTAATGTACGTGTAGTAGTTTACGTCGCTAGTGTAGATTTTGTGGATAAAAAAAAATAGGAAATAATTTATTTTTTTGTTAGTTCCTACTTTGGCCGCCTTCAAAACTACCCATGCTAGGTAATTTTTGCACAAAGTACCTACCTGATAATTATTAAATATGAAATAATAGAACATAAGCATCTTTGTAAAAATAACTTTTATTATTTCATAAAAAATGCAATTTAATGACGATTAAAAAGCTAATTTCTTCTATAACGAGAAAATAATGCTATACTTTTACAGTAAATCATCAAACGAACTTTACTATTAACATTATTATTTGTCTACAATTATAATAGCAAAACAACAATCGTCTTTTCTAATTTCTCTAATTATTTTCTTTTCTTGCAAAGATTCGTAATTGTTTTCATTCAATATTATATCTAAATCTTGATTACTGTCATATTGCATAATACCCGTATTATGAACATCAATTTTACAATTCACTGACTCAATGGAACAAATTTCTGATTTATCATTACAATTCGCTGACTCGATTATACTATCTTCCGATTTATCTTTACAATTCAATGATAAAATTCCATTCTCCGATTCAATGTTCCAATTATCTGATTCAGTGTTACAATAATCATTCTGTGATTGAAATATACAATTATATTTATCCGATCTAAAATTAAAATCATTTTCTATTTTTTTGTCATTGTATTCAATATTATTATTTTTGGAACAAAAAGTGAATGGTTTGTTACTGCCAAAGATTCTAAAATTATTAGAGAGTAATTTTTTTGTCGGTGATTCTTTGAAAGATCTGTCTTTGATGAAGTATTTAGTAAAAACTGGTCTGAGGACATCTTTTGATAGAGGACATATCTTTTGTTTGAGGGCCAGTGGATTTTTCTCTATTTCTCCAGAAGTTTTATTTATAACCTGAAATATTAAAAAAATGCAAGCATTAAAATCAGACATAGAATAAATTAGGATTTAATCATTGAAGAGGATAATGTTAACCGATATTAAACGAAACACGAAACTGAAAAAAACCATAGAAAATAAAAACGGTATCAGTCGCATCTGGGAATCGAACCCAGGACCTCTGTCTTACTGGGACAACCTCTGTACCAACTGAGCTAATGAGACTAGTTCTCTTTACGCCATCTTCATCAATATCATACCTCAAATTCAAGGCTTGTAAATATTATCGCCCATTAAATCCCATATTATTGGCTGCTATCTTTATAATGATTACAAAGTTCTAACTAACTAACTAACTAACATTAACGAACTAACTAACACATTAATAACTAACTAACTAACTAACCATCACACTGTTTCACCGCAGGGGTAGGCAGAAAGGACGGACCGCCAAACAACTTGATCTTGGCATATACTTCTTGCTTCATTCACATTCATACATTCTCTTCTATTATTCTGACTTCTGACATGGCCCGACTCAAGTATTTGATTCACTTGATCGTGCCATGTCTTCCTCGACCGTCCCTGGCTTCTTCTTCCATTAACATTTGCGTCATATATTCTTCTTGCACTCTTTTCTTCATTCATTCGCTCTACATGCCCAAACCATATAAGCGTCCCTTTTTTAATCTTACTCATTACGCTTACATCAGACAAAGTTCTATCCGATTATAATTGTAATCTAGATAGTGTCTCGGATATACCTATCCGATTTTTATTTACATGAGCCATCTATTGACTTCCAAAAGTGTAGAAAGAATATTTAATTTATTTTAACCCTTACCACTCCATTCTTTTTTAATATTTGTTGTCAGCCAATTCTAATTTAAATAATGTCAAAATAATAATTTATTGATAGGCAGTTACAAAAAGGTTATTTTATAGTAAAACAAAAACGGAAAACAGTCAAAATCTTATTAGAATGTGAATTTAAATGTTTTTTTATCGAATAATCACAAGAAACAACGTCATGTGTCAAGTTTTGTGTGCGAAAATACACCGTGCGGGCACGTCTTATCTTGTCGGCCGCCAACTGAGTTGTAGCGTACAAACAGTGATGTCGGCTGGCACCCGACAAAGGAGTGGTACGCAACACCAACCGTATAAAATAATACAGTATTTTTATAAGTTTCTAGAAGGATTTCAGCTTTAAACCTACAATAACAATTTATTCCATTTCATATTCCGTATGTACACCCACCAACAAATAATTTATCTCAAAATTTAAAAGTATTACGTGCTAAAAGCGTTTTTCCAAAAATATTTAAATTAATGCCATCTGTGAGCGTGTTGCAGTTTCATGTATCGGATGCCCTTAATACGGAAGAAGGGTTTGTTGTTCATCTGTAGATATATTTTTTAACTGTCCGCCTTTTGGGTTATTAAAAAATAGGTAAAAAAACATTGGATTTTTTTTCATTAGATTAAGCAATAACAATACGTGTGACTAGTGACGTAACTTGTATGGGAGAGACGAAAATACCCGAACACATCCGTTAGCTTCCGCTGACCTCGAAACACTAAACGTGATGACGTAGGAACAAACATGAGGTATACAAATGTTTTGTGGATTTCGGGAATAGCTTTTTTTAGCCTGAACGTACGGGATATAGCTTGTTGCGTTCGGGCGATAATATAGCGACCATATCATGTGCGTTCATATGGGTAGGGCGGTTAAATTATAATATTTTTCTCACTGGATGGATCAAGAGTGATCAGATCCAGTGGCAGCTCGTGACTTTTGAGTGAGCTAGAGTGCTAAGATTGAAAAATACGACATTATTGATGTTGTTGAGGCCTAAAATGTTTTTTAGGTTAGATTAGGTGGGACACTGCCTCACTTACCACTTAAATCTCCATACAAAAAAAAATCGTTTTCAGCTAAAACAACATCAATCTACTCTAGCTCACTCAAAAGTCACAAGCCGCCACTGACCAGATCTAAATAGCCAGGTATTTCCCCACCTTCCTCTTTCTTCTCCTTCAAAACCCCTTCAGCTTCACAACATACCCCAACTGGGGATGCCATAGACCCACTGGTTGCGAACAGTAGGGAGAGGATGGGACTTTTATGCAGTATTCATAAAAAATAAAATAATTCCGATATTTAAAAAAAGTTTTTCGACTCCTAGGCCAACGAAATTGATAAATCTGTTCAATAAAGAATTTTATCATTTGAAAATGTTTGATCAATTTGACAATGAAAAATTGAGCTTACTTTTCAGACACACAGACAAACCTACAACACACTTCTATCGGATTATCTCTACAGTTGCATGCCAAAAAAAAAAAATTTCCTCCATAACTCGAATTAGACTAGGTCACACTTCTTGTCTTAGTCATCTCGCCAGATTCCACATAGTCAGCTCGCCTTACTCTGATTGTGGGTCAGAGGATACTCTGAACCATAATTTCTTTGAATGTCCTATCGATGACCAATTTCCAAATTTTATGCATGAATTGGTAAAACTTAAAATTGATCTCCCTACCAGTATTCCCTGCCTTCTAAGTCTCAACTCCCCCAAATTAACAATTTATTAGCAAAATACATTTATAAAAATGGCATTAAAATTTAAGTCATTGGGGATTAAAAACACATAAATTTACACTGTTTAACTTCTGCTTCAATTTTATTTGCCCAAATATTATATCTTGTTTAAAAGTAACTAATTTTAAGAACAATCTGTACTATCGAAATCTAACTGATTAAACATGGCCAAGATCGCCCTTAATGGGTGAAAGCCATAAAATAACAAAAAAAAAAAAATCTCTACAGTGTTTAAAATCAATTTGGCAGTTAATTCCCTCTTCCAAGAAAATTAAATATTTAACATCAACATTAAAAAAAAGGAACTCACCAATTTCATTGCATATTTCTTAAACATTGCGCAATCAATGTGATTATATTTGATGTGGCCAGTTAGCTCTGATTTGTTCGCAAAGTGAGAGTTACACAAGGCACACTTCCATGGAGATGATGCATCAGTCACGTCAGATTCGAACAGTTCACTATCATTCTTATTCCGTGATTCGACCTAAAAGAAAAAAAATTATTAAAAAGTACTTTGTTTTAAAAAATATTGTCTTGAAACGGCACTGCAATACGATGGATGATAATTGTCAATAGAAGCGACACAACCAGTCCATAATGGAGTGATGATTCCAACCACAGGGCTCTCATCTTGGACCCTTGCTGTTTTTAATCTTTATTTGTCGTTAATATCTCCTATTTGCCGATGACCTCAAGCTGTATAAAAAAATCACATCAATTGAAGATTGCACCTATTTGCAAAAAGACTTGTCTTCACTTCATGAATGGTGTGCAGTTAATGATTTATATTTTTATGAAAATAAATGCACTGCAATTTCCTTCACAAAGAACAGAAATAAATCTTCAAATACGTATCACATAAATAACGTCACTTTATTGAACACAACTTCAACCAAAAACTTGGGCGTTACATTTGACTTGTCACTTAATTTCAATAAACATATAGATATTATTTCTAAAAGTGATGAATAAATATCGATGACTTAAACAATATTAAAGATGATAATCCGTATCAAACATGCGAGAAGTGAAAGGTTGATAGGTAAAGTGATTGCCCGCATATAATCAAAACTAAAAACATTGAATATCTTAGAATCTTAATTGATAATAAACTCTGCTGGGATGTACACATTAATGGAACTTCAAAAAAGCTAATATAACTCATCTATTTCTTCAAAAAAATAGGAAATACCCAGTCAATCAAGGATCTAAATAGACTATATTATGCTTTATGTCTCTCTCATTTGGAATATGGAATTTTGGGATGGGGCTCAGCTGCATCAAATTACATGAAACCGTTAAATACAACCCAGAAATGCATCATAAAGACCATTTTAAAGGTCCCCATAAGGACGTCAACAACGGAAATTTTTAAACATTTTAACGTTCCAAGTATCCAAAAAATCTTTGCCAAAAATATTTTAGTTACCCCATTTAAGCCCAGTGATTCGATTTCGGAACACTAGACTCGTTGCGGCTGTTTTTTTTTACTTCTTAATATCAACAACAGATGACGTTAGAAGTATCAAGTGGGTGATAGTGTTAGTGTCGCTTGCTTGCGGTTAGTTACTTCAAAATATTTTTTTTTACACCATTTCATGTAACAAATATGAATTTCAGGAAAAAAAATCGCTAAAAAAAAACCTTCAGTTTAAAAGGGTTAATCAAATTAAAATTTTGAAAATGGCTACGACTCTTCATGAACATATAAATATACCTAAATGCAATACTACTTTTGGACAAAGAAGCTCTGAATTTTTAGCTGTAAAATTATATAACAAACTACCACTTAACTAACTAACTAACCATCACGCCGTTTCTCTGCAGGGGTAGGCAGAGAGGACGGACTGCCAAACAACTCGATCTTGGCATACACTTCTTGCTTCATTCACATTCGTACATCGTCTCATACATTCTCTTCTATTATTCTGACTTCTGACATGGCCCGACTCAAGTATTTGATTCACTTGATCGTGCCATATCTTCCTCGAGCGTCCCCGGCTTCTTCTTCCATTCACATTCGCGTCATACATTCTTCTTACACTCCTTTCTTCGTTCTTAAACTCCCACTTAATATCAAAAAAAGTAATTCAATCAATAATTGCATTCAGTCCAGCAAAACTTGGCTTAAGAAATTACCAGAACAAGAACTGAATACTATTCTCAAAAAAACGTCATAGAAATTACTGGAAAGACCCTACCCTAACCTTGAAGTTGAAATATAGAAGTTGCTGAAACCCCTTTATGCAAAACCTGGTCTGCCTCAGCACAGGATCTCCTAGTGAGGAGGATTATGAAAAAAATTCTATAATATATATGTATTTATAATATTTATACCTTACCTTATAATATCAAAATTATATAGAAAATAATAAAAAAAAAAGCTATGGTGGTTGTAAAAAATATTGTATACAACCGAGAAACACTACACAGTAGGACGTGCCCGACCAGGGGCTGCTCTGCGACCTGCTGTGGTCCGACCCCGACAAGGACACCACCGGCTGGGGCGAGAACGACCACGGAATGAGCTTCACCCTCGGCATTGAGATTGTGGCCAAGTTCCTCAACAAGTACGACTTTGACCTAATCTGCCGGGCGCATCAGGTGGTAGAAGACGGGTATAAGTTCTTTGCCAAGCGGCAACTGGTCACCCTTTTCTCGGCGCCCAACTACTGCAGGAAATTCGATAATGCAGGTGCAATGATGTCAGTGGACGACACGCTGATGTGCTCATTCCAGATCCTGAAGCAGGCCGACAAGCACCACCTGGCGGACGTGCAGACTAACACCAACCGTCCGCCCGCCAGGGGTGTCGCCAACAGAACAAAGAAGAAGAAGATTTGAGGGCTCTATGGATCAGTCCCCGTCATCCCCCGCCGCTCCTCCGCCAATGCAAGATGGACGACAGTGTACAAAGTGCCACACAAAGTGTCCTCTTTTAAGAATATTCTGTGTTATTTATCCTAAAAAATATGGATAATAATTCATTGTCTTAGCTTAAATACATTCTTGATTATAATGGAAACAATCACTCTATCATTTGGATTAGCGTCTCGCAATATATCATAAGGAATAAATACAGTTAGCTTCTTTTTTTTTCAATTTAACATGTATGAAAACTTAGACCAAGCCGTATTTAGTTTTGATAAAACTGCATCTCTTTATATGGTCTATAAATAACGTGTAATGATAGCCTGTCCAAAAAGAGAAAATAAATGTAAAAACAAAAAAAAAACTTCATAGAAAGTGTCATAGATGTAATATAAGAATAGGAAGTAGTATTTGTACAGCGCCCTTGAGGTGATTTTTCACAAAAACGGCGCTATAAAAATCATCCGATTATTATTATTATTATAAAGTCATTGGGGCATGTTTATAACCATTTTGTGAGCATGGTTGAGCAGTTGAGTCGCTCAGCTGATTGGCGTGTTCTGGTAAACAGAAGTTCTCATTTTCAGAGCATAAAATATTGCGTAGAATTTCCCATGATTATACTCGTTAGGAATGTAAAAGTTTATCTCTTTCAACATAGGTGGGTTACATATGGTTCCAGAGATTAACTTAAAAAAATGTTTACTTAAAAACATTTTTCGGAGGGCTTCCTAGGTGTTGACAAGATGCATGCTAAAAGCATGGATGGCCGTGTTCCAAATGAGGAGATTCGGAAAGAATACAAGGCTGATATAATTGTAATGAATGAGAATAAGAAAGAGACGTTCAGGTGGCTTGTACATGTAGAGGGGTTGAACAAAAAAAATGAGTGTTAGGAGAATATATAACGTGTAAGTGATTGATAAAAGAAATCAGGAATGCTCGAGAATGACATGCAACAATCAAGTGAATCAAATACTAGGGTCAGAATAACAGAGGAGTTGTGTGGCGGTCCAGCCTCTCTGCCCACCACATGGTTAGTTATTTGAACAGTGCAAAGTTTTTTTTACTGAGATATCAACCCTTCCGTTACAGTGCTAGAAAATACCTCGAGCTTCGGTGCTGCACACATTTAGAATTGTGTTATTTTTAAGTTGAATAAAAATCGATAGTTTCCATTTATCACCTACGTAAATCATTTCATTAATGGTACAAAATATGTACCATATAAAAGTAAAATATTGTGTAAAGTGTTGAAAACAAGGAAAATACATCGTCCATGCATAAAATGACAACGAAACAACGAAAGAAACCCTGAACCCTTCTAGCTCATTATCATACCACTCGGCAAGTTAGCAACGCATGTAGACATGTGTATACATTGATGATTTTTTTCCCGATTTATTGACAAAACTTTTTTTTGGATTCTACAAATACTCATTGACAGCACCGGAAAGGAAAAGTAAAAAAAAAAAAGAATAGTAACAAACCTGTATGAGTTCTTTGTAAACACTGCTTCCAGGAGCCCCGATACTTCTTTCAATTGTGGTTTCAACTTCTTCGTATTCCCAATCGCCATCCTTATTTTCCCGTCCAATCAGCACTTTAACACGGCCTTCCTTTCCCAAAGTGTTCACAACAGAGTCCAGCTCTTCCTTGCTTTTAATCTCCACATATTCCTCTCCGTCCTGCACGACCAAATCATCCTTTAAACTTGTACAAATAAACTGGATATCAACGATACCGCTATCGTCAAATTTCACGTTCGGGATATACGGACCATTTTCTAACTCACCCAATGTAGCTTTATTACTTTGTTTTTCCAATTCTTCATCATTTTTTTGAGCAATACTACTGTTGCCGAAGCGATAGTCATTTTTTAACACGGCATTCGTTAGTTTATCATTATAAATAGTTTTATTTAGTAGTTCATTCGTTGTTTTATGCGTTTTATTGTGTGTCTTGCCATGTCTCGTGAGATGTCCTCGTCTAACGAAAGTGGATGAGCAGAGTAGGCAGGCGAAAGGTCGGATGCCGGAGTGGATCTTTTGATGTTTTAAGGCATCGGAGTTGTGAGCGAATCGCTTTTGACACTCGTTGCATTTGTAGGGTTTTAGGCCGGTGTGGATGACTAGATGACACTGGAGCATTTGCCTAGAAAATAATCATTGATTATTACATTTTGTTTTTGAAGAGTTTTAATTCACAATGTACTGTAATTAATATTAATAATTTGTTACCGATTTCGCCACTTCCATGTCATTCACTAGTGTTCTTAAAACTAACTTAAGTTATGCAAGTACAGAAGAAATTAGATAAATTTAGGTGGGGATAGTGGTGGTGGTGATTTAGAGGGGGGAGGGCGGGAGGATTCAAAATAAGGAAACAAGGTTAGCAAAGGTGACTTACAGGGTGGTATTATTTGGGTAGCGAAATTAATTTTTGATTTAACATTTTGGTATATTACTAAGTATACTAAGTCTCTAGAGCGCACAATAAGGAACAGTGAAAATATAATGCCTTTAAAAATATGTATTCATATAGATCAGCAAACGCCGATTCTGTATATATAATTTTCATTATATATAATTATACATAGAATTTATAAATTGTTATTTAAAAGTGAATAAATAATCGTCTCATCAAAACACCGTATTATGTTGGTTCCATTGCATATGGATCATCTGATGTCACGTGCGCATTCTGTTTTTGGATTAGTATGGAAAATTTTATTTTTTGATTTTGTTTTATATTTTAAATATAATTTTTTTTTAGTTTTGGCGAAATCTAAACTCAATTTGGGTGACTTTGAGCTCTATAATTTTTCAATATTAACAACTATTATTAAAGAAAGAAATTAAAGTATTCATGAGCAAACCAATTATCAATACGGATATTACATAATGCTCAATACTATTAGTATTCTTTGAGTTGAAATTTCCAAAAAGGTACATAATTTTATTACTTGTGTTTAGTTATGATTCACCACGAACATAATATAAAATTATTTACGGTAAAGCTGATCCTTGTTTTGACATTTCACATTCTAACCTCAAAACTGATCAAAACCGACCGGCCATCGATTTGGAGCGTTTTGAAAAATTAAAACTTTGAAAATTATTTTAACCGTGAAAACTAACCTCTGAAAAAAAAAAAATTAAATTGTACTGTAGTTCCTTATTATTTCTATTAGAATATTTAATCTGTCGAGCCCCGGAAGCGCACTTGTGCGAAATATTGAATTGTACCACATCTACCGATTGCTCACGGGCGAGCGGATTAATACCATCCTGACCCGAATGTTTTGTGATTTAATTTTAACTTTAATGCGTTGATAACAGTATGAAAGAAAAAATCAGAATTGCTTGCGCTAAAAACACTTTGGCCGCTGTTTTTAAAAATCGGTAAAACCAATTTATACACAAAATAATTAAAATTCTCTGTTCTGTAAGGTTCTTAAATTTATAATGTGTTTCCCGTATTTAAATGATAATTTTTTCCTAATTGATTTATTTAAATGTGTTATATTGTTTTGATAATGTGAACATACTGAGAAGTGGTGAATAAATAATTTTCCTTACTTTATTAATTAATGTTATATTAGGATCATTAGTTCGTTTATTCTTTTCTAATTGTTAATTAAATTAAATCTATCAATAATAAAAACTAAAAATACTTGCAGAACTTAATAATGACATTGTTGGGAAAAATAGCTAATTGAGCGAAATACATTGAATACACCTCAATGACGAAATAAAAGTGCCGTATTATCAACATGTAATATAACTACTTACATTCATATTTAATGAAATAAGGCGATCATAAAAAAAATAAATAAATTACAAGATTTTATCATGTTGTCTTGAAGGTTAATCAGTTAAATGCAATGACATTTGCATGTTTGTCTGCGACTCAGTGGCAGCTCGTTACTTTTGGGTGAGCTAGAGTGCCAAGATTGAACCATCGTCCATTGCGTTATGGATTTGTCTGTTAACGCAAACGTAGTCTTTAGCTCGTTAGCGCGATACGGACTACCAAATTTGTGAGATCTGTCGAAGTGTATAGTTTATGGACGATTTTAACCTGTGCTAAGCTGACGCAAAAGACACAGACTTAGGCCCCTGGTCACTAAACGTGGCTAAAGCCATTTCAAGTAAAGCTTCGATTCTGAGTGGAGGTCTTTCACCCTATTACTCTGGTTAGTTTAATATTTTTGAAAAGATTGCTGAATTTCTTCTGGCCAGGCTGGCAATAGGCTAGATACTATATGCAGTGGAATGCACAGAGTTTTTAACCAGGCGAGGCACTAGGAAAAACAGTAAGTTAATTGATATTTAAAAAGTTTACTACAAACATTAAGTTATTGATAAGAATGGCTAAGCTGCTGGCTTTGCCGATGTTGGTTGGGATTACCTTCCACGTCAAATATCCCAAATAACTGCTTCATTTATGCATATTGCAAGCCAATTACTGGATATATAAAATTTCCATATTTTTTCGACCGCACAATTGCATATTGCATGAAAGAAAGCCAACATAATATGATAATTATTTCAATAGTAAAGTTGTACTAATCAATAGATGGCACCGGTTGCTACATTTGTAAATTGTACCAATAGGCACAGCCTTTTGCGACACAAACGAGCCTTATCTTGAATGCAGTTTGCGCACATTTTTTGTGTAGAGTACTGTCAACATTTTAATACTTATGACGTTTTGCATACTTAGTTCCAGCTTTTGACACATTATAATAGGGCGATCGGTGGGGTGCGTGCGGCGCTACGATTTGTAGCTGGAATTTTGCTCGTATTTTTGAAAGTATAGATTTAATTCTTTGCAAATTTTTTTGAAATTTTAATATTATTTATTTTTAAGTGAGTAAGGTAGGGTAGGCAGTGCTTTTGTGTCTATATGGAATGCACGCCTATGAATGTAGTAGTAAAATACACTAGGGACTTACCGTCTAGAAAATTTCTTTCCACACGTATCGCATTCAAATTGTTTATCCGAGCTGTGGACTCTCATGTGCGAAGTCAGCAAAAGTTGGTCACTGAAACATCTCGAACATATTCCACAGGCAAATGCTTTGATACCTAAAAACAATAAAAAGTGACATATAACATAATCTTTATATATACCTAAGGATGAAAACTTAAAATATGAGCGACTTCTGCACAAAATACTGGTGGCAATTCCAGAGGGAAGACAGCCAAAGTTGGGGAAAGCAACTCCAGAGGCTGGGCTTGCTATGGACTGTGTGCGCTGAATTACCCCAGGTGCTTGACTCCGGTTCTTTTTAAGGATGAGGCATTGTTCTTATCTTTAGGGTTAAAGACGTTTTGACTGCGATTCTGATTGCACGTCAATGACAATACATTTTTAAAGGAGTATATGATTTAATTATCACAGTACGTATTATTAAAAAGTATAGGTGCATCACACATACTTAACACGTGTAGTTTATCATTACTTACTACAATTTTCAGAAATTAAATCATTTTTATCTGACATTTCAGGGTTTTGTCATAAGTACTTTACAAATATCGCAATATCGTTAATTCGGTTAATTTAATAGCATTATTGTGCGACAAATGACTCACTAATAACATTTAAAGTCAATACTTATGATAATTTTGAGTTTTTCTTTTGTTAAAACTATGCGAATTTCGATATTTTAAAAGAATGTCATTCGCTGAATGAGAGCTATCATCCGAGAAAACCGAAACCGCAGTTAAGCAAAAAGTCTTTAAGCGTAAGGATAAGGATGATGACTTAACCTTAAGAAGAATCAGAATAAGACCCCAGGACATGGATGGCTGGAGGCGTCTTGTTGAGGCGGTAGGTCCTAGAACCAAATAGGACAAGGGGTAGAAGATGGATGATAAAAACAGATGATGATATGGTATGTATATCTATTTACCTGAATGTCTCACAATGTGTCTTTTGAGATGATCATAATAGGAGAATGTTTTTTGGCAAATATTACATTTGTAAGATTTTTCCTTTGTATGAACCTTCCGGTGTACTAGAAGTGCTCTGAAATTTAAAATATCTGAAACAGTCCTTTCGTTATTAGCCCTATTCCACTATACCCACCGAGCTCCTAGCATTCCATGCAGTTCCCAACCAACAAATAATTTCTTTTGCAGTCGAAAGGGTAAATCACATCAATTGTGACCTAATATTTTGGGCCATTGATTGATGCTTGTCTGATTTTTGTTTTACTTTAGTTATTTGTACATTTTAGTTCACAAAACAACTAATTATAACTTATATACTATTACATGTAGATAATGATAATTTAAAAACTAATGGATTTTTTGTTGTTTAACTTAATGCGCTTTTTAGAATCTATTTGAAATTTATTAATTGGTGCAATTTTGATTGGGTCCGGCAAAGCATTATAGCATTTCATACCTTTATAAAATATACTGTTTTGCGTATTGGCTTTGTTCTTTTTCGGTAGCCTAATTTCCTTACACGTTCTTGTATTATGTCTGTGAATGTCCGTGTTGTAAATAATTTTATTGGAGAAATATATTGGTAACAAGTTGTTCCCGATTTTATGTATAAAAATCAATGCATGAAATGTCAGCATTTGTTTCACTGTGAGCCAATTTAATTCCTCTAACATTTTAGCTACTTTTGAATATGTATTTCGCTTTAGTATTATTCACATTGCTCTATTTTGAAGAATTTGTAATTGGTTCCATTCTCTGGCGTTACACAAGTAAAGTATCATTGAGCAGTAGTTAAAATGTGGAGCAATGGTAGACTTGTAAATTGTAAGTGTCATATTCTGGTCACTTTTGGACATATTCTTCACAAAAAAGAAATCTTTTTCCAATTTCCTTTTTGATATATTCAGTATGTTTATTAAAATTAAGTTTTGTGTCTATTATAACGGACTGCACTAACCTCCCCACATACCGGAATAAACATTTATTATTATTATTATAACTATGAAATATTTCATATCATTTAAATTTTCAATAATTTCACCACCAATTTTTATTTTGCTTTCGCTGCATGTCTTCTCATGTCCAATTATCATATGTTATCTAGGACATGCGTCGCACGTTTCGCAGAGACTAGATGGAGCTATTCAAGAACAACCTATTTAGTGGAATGGTTAGTACACTTGATGTTAGGTACGTGAACATTGCGAGTTCAAAAACAGAAGCATTAACTCTGTACATTGGAGCTGAAAGTCCGGAAGTCAAATTTATTACAAAATTGAGTTAATAATTTCAATTTAAATATATATTAACATAGTATTGATGGAAACACTGGAGTCGTCTGATTTACCATTTCTAAGATAGCCCAGTCTAAAACATTGGTAGTCCAGTAATACTATAAAACTAAAATTTCAAATCCTTCTACTCAACAATTTTGCAAATGTAACTTCCGGACTTTCAACTTTAAGGTAAAGAACTAAGGATTTTTTCTATACACAATTTACTTGTATGTTGAAATATTGTTCAAATAAAAAATGTTATAAATTCTTCAAACGATTGGTATTCAGTTTGTGGTGTCATTATTAATAAATGAATTAAATAATATACTTTGTATACTATGTTTCGAAACATGTAGAGCTATCTGTGTATTAATAAAGTGGTGAATACAAAGTATATTATTAAATTGATTTATATTATATATTTTTACCTTTTTGATACATATTCTTTGTCGCATGTTTGACAGACAAATAGTTTTTCCTTAGTGTGGCCTTTAATATGCAGATCCAAGTTAGATTTTTGTCTGAAAGCTGAAAGAAAATGTGTTGTTAAAATTTTACAACGGTTAATTTTGTAGCGAATTTTATATTATTTTCTTAGAAAGAGAAGTGTTTATTTTTATAATATACTACTAATGTAAAATAGGGTTTTATAAATTACAAAAGTAGTTTACCATTAGGCCTGCAGAGTAGGTACGAGGGTTGTCCGTAAAATAAGTTTCCCTATTTTTTTTAAAATGGGGAAATTAAAATTAAAATATTTAAAAAAATTATGGATCGGAGCTTGGTCTTCCTCTCCACATCCCCACCCGGCCGAACTCGCTGCGACGCTCAGTGTATGTTAGGCAACCGTAAAGAATGGAGGTCGCGATTGCATCTCCCGCGAGGTGTGAAGTACGCTCCGTGATGCGTTTTTTGTATGCCAAAGTCCATTCGGCGACGGAAATTCATTCTTAACTGACAGAAGTGTATGGAGAAACGTGGATGAGTGTTCAAATGGTGCGCAATTGGTGCAAACAATTCAAAGAAGGGCGCACAGACGTCCATGACGAACAGCGGTCCGGACGGCCATCGGTCAGTGATGAAACGATTGCGAAAGTGGAAGCGGCAATGCTGGCAGATCGAAGACTGACAGTTCGGGAGCTTAGCGAGATGATCCCAGATGTTAGCAAGACAACTATAGACAAGATCCTAACAGAACATTTAGGTTATTCTAAGGTTTGTGCAAGGTGGGTGCCCAGATGCTTACGAAAAACGAATCACGGAGCGTACTTCACACCTCGTGGGCGATGCGATCGGGAGCTCCATTCTTTACGGCTGCCAAACTGACACTGAGCGTCGCAGCGAGTTCGGCCGGGTGGGGATGTGGAGGGGGAAGACCATGCTACGATCCAGAGTTTTTAAAAATATTTTAATTTCCCTATTCAAAAAAAAAATAGGGAAACTTATTTTACGGACAACCCTCATATTTGCGCAGATTTAAAATTGTAGCAAATTTAGTCTACTTAAAAATATAGAACGGCTTTTGCCAAAAAATTAGTTCTTCTGGGTCGAAATTGACAAAAACAGAAGAAAAGTCGAAAATATTGCTGATTTTTCACAAAGGTCAAAAATTGGAATTATCATAAGGCCTTCATCGTATACAGCATATGAAAAATTATAAATATCTCATTTTAATGCAAGGCAGGATGTTTGAAATTACTGGACTAAGTTATTTTAACGTAATAAAATATTATTTGCTTTAATAAGTGTGCTGTTTTCTTGTTTTTATCTAAAAATCGGTCGTCTCTAACCAAATATTGATTCTATTGACTTGGGAGTATAAAACCATGGTAAATGATACCACATTTATGAATGCAGCAAATTTTGTGATTTTTTTATGCATTTTGGGTCTATTTTACACGTACCTGGACACAATAACGGATGAAATCGAAAGGTTACAATATTATTTACACATCACTTATTACATTAAGCTGTTTGCTTGCCACACTATTTTGCCGCCTCACGCAAAGTTGGGAAAGGCAACTCAAGATGCTGTGCGAGGAGAGGCTAGACCTGATATGTACGGAGGTTACTGAAGTAGCCCAGAACATGGACACCTGGAGGTTTCTTGCCGAGGTGATGGGTCCCCAACCCGAATAGGACAAGTGGGAGAAGATAAAGTGACATGAGATGAAATGATTAGGTACCTTGAGAGCAGTATTCGCATATGAATTTCTTCTTTTCCGTGTGGCTCTTTACGTGAACCATGAAGCTGCTACGGTGTTTAAAGAGAGCACCACAGACACAGGAAAACCCCTCTTCCGCATTTGTGGCTCTGGGTGTTCTTTCGTCTGGCATCTAAAAACAAAATAATGGTTTTTGGCACAACTTCTTCACGAGTCGTTGCCTCATTGCTGAGGATTGCAACCCCCTTTACTATTTTCCTGATGGACCAGTCTGTTTCTTCCACTCCACATGGTCCTGCGCTGTACGGAGAGCCGTGGATACCGACGTTTAGGATGCCTGTGATACTTGAAGTCTAACGCATCAGTACATGCTAAAATAGTAATTTTATTAAATAAATTAATAAAAAATTATTTTGTAGTCATAACTTTATTAATATATACATATCAACATGTTCTGGAAGCTAAGCTTTCCTCATCGGGAATATACAAAATATTAAAAAAATAATAATGTCAAGTATAGACATACATATCGACGGTACCGACGAACAATGTCGGATGTGCAAATGGTAACTTTTTGTTAGACCTGTTTAAGGTTTCGTTTCTATGTGTTTAAAGTTCCAAGTCCACATTTTTATGGTTTTTGAGATAAAGAAATATAATGTTGTTTTTAATATTGTGCATAAACCCCTATTTATTTAATTGGAAAAACATATTATTGCAACTACTACAGCCCTCATGCAAAGTTGCCAATTTACACATCCGACATGGTTCGTTGGAACTGTCGATATATAGTATTTGTTCATACATGACATCATTATTTTTTAGTATTTGTACATTACTGATGAGGAAAGCTTCGCTTTCGAAACACGTTGATATGTATATATTAATAAAGTGGTGATTGCAAAGTACTTTTGAATTCATTTATTAATAATGAGGGCACAAAGTGAATACCAATCTTTTGAAGAAGTTATTTTATTAGTTGCTTATCCTACCATCCTTATCCAACAACATCCACATCCCCCTGACATCATTTATGGAAGCCACCTAATGATAAATAAAATATTTTCTTCAAAAATGTAAAGTCACTTTGTGGTGTAATTTGAATAAAAATATTTTTTATAAACCACTATAATATATAAATATCAACATGCTTCGGAAGCTACTGTATGTATGCTGTGTATCGTGATGAGGGAAGCTTCACTTCCGGAATACGGTGATATTTATATATTAAATAGCGGTTTATACAAAACATTCCTTATCCATTTTATTTAAATTCCTTTTTTTCTTTTTCTTTAAACCCAAACTAAGAACCTAATAACTTATTTTAAATATAATACAGTATATTAATTACATATAAAATAAGTTATTAGGTTCTTAGTTTGGGTTAACAGAGAAAAAACGAAAAACTAAACTAAAATTCCATACGAAATCATTAAACTTTACTCTTCAGATGAATTTATAAGAATTATTTTGCATTTTAGCGTATGCCAATATTTTTTTCTAATTCTTAGTAATCTGAAACAAAGTTTTATTTTTAAAACCTATGCATATTAACAGTGAAGCGGAATTGTTGAATTTTACCAAAATATTTTTTATATGGAATTTTTTTCCAGCTGCGACTTTAACTTAAAAAAAGAAAAATTATTCCAGGTTCATAAAAATAAATAAAAAATATTTCATATCCAAAAAATGTGCTTAATTTTTTACTTTCTTTATATAAAAACGCGTAAATATTGAAGAAGAATTGACGCCATTTTTAATGTTAGTATGAAATGACATTTGTCAAAAGTGCCAACTGTATAGAATGGATATTTAAAACATATAACAAATAGGTTGATAGGTTCATAGTTGGGCCTATTAAAAACCTAAACTAAGAACCTAGAACCTATTCTTTTATTTCCGCATATGCAAACATTTTGTTATTTATTTTTATGAATCTGAAAGTATTTTTCTATTTTAAAAATTATGAGTTTTTCAACTGAGTCGCAACAGGAAAAAATTACCAAATTAATAAAGCAGACAAACCTCTTTAATATCTGCGAAGCTTGCATTGTAGTTTAAAAATACGCGGATTCATAATACCAAATAAAAGACGAAAATTCCTTCTTATTTCAGATGTAAAAGTCTTCACTAAGAATCATTGTCACCTTCATTTCTATTACTCAATCTATTTTTGTTAAAAAAGATAGACAAACATTCCCAGGTTACATACGAATAATCTGACAATACATGGATTCCTCCCACTTCCGTCACTATAATGGAAAAATGCTAATTGTGCAATGGTGGAATGATAAGTACCAGAGGATTGAACGCAACGACTAACCGGACTATTTTAATAGCCTAGACTAGAAATGATATATAAGTATTGCACAAAATGAGTGTGAAACCACAATGTTGACAAATTTAAATGTCAAAACACTTGACATAATGTTATGAGTGTTGCCATACGTAATATTTATTGAACAACGTTTGTTTTGCAGGTAAGTTCTTACTTCTATTTAAAAATGCCGCATTCACATAGAGGTTGTTTTGGCGGGAAGCAAAAGTACATCCTAATAATAAAAATCATAAATAAAAAATATTCATAGATTTGAAGTAAACCTGATTTATACAAGACTTTCGACTTATAGGCCACAGTAAAGTAAATAATCAAACAAAAGTTAATAGTTCAGAACTGAATGCTTGCCTTTTCTCCTTGTCCTTGTTTAGGGTTTTTTTTATCCAGGTAAGATCTTTTCCCTAAAAACTCATGAAATGTAAAATTAAACTCAGTCAAGTAAATACAACCATCAGATGGTAATAGTAATAAAGCCAAAGTGCCGCAGTACTACTTAAATAGTAAATGAAGGGTATTGCTATAAGCCCCAGTTAGTTTACGAAAGAATCCGTAAAATCAAAAAAAAAAAAAGTAGGCCACAGACAGGCCAACGAAAATGATATTTTAAAATTTCGATAAGTATTTGAAAAGGTTGCACCAATTTCATTAGAAGTAAGTCAAACTCGATATCATTTCGGTAACACAGAAACTTCCACAGCACATTTCTGAGTATTGACAACATTGTCAAAATCATGCTATTTATTTATTACAGTTAACTAACGAATTAGGTAAACATCGATATTACCCAGATTGAAGAAAATTGGAATATTGACCTAATGACTTTTTCTGAGAAATGGCACGAAATTACTCATTCATTTATTTGTTACTAATGCCAACATTACATAAAATTCTTTAAATATTTACACGTCCTAATAAATATCTTGATTTCTCTTTCAAATATTTTCATACTAATTGAGTCGTCAATATCCTTTAACTTATTTTTTCTGCGAAACCTTTAAAGGGATATGAACAACTCCAGGTTCACTATATTGTAATTAACCACCAATGCAAATATGAATACACTTGAAGACTGCAAATATCGGGATTCATACGTATGGATATGGTTATATGATATTACGTATGGGTATTCCGGCACAAATCAACCTATTTGTGACGTAGGAATATATTGCTGTGTAAAACGCGAATAGGAATATTTTTACAACGATATTTATAAGTTCAAACCATAGTTGGGGTTATCGAATTTTTTCTCAGAAACATCTTTCATAAAACTGGAAAATTTATGTTGTTTACATTACACAAAGCCACATCCAGAAAAGGAATGAAGATTTTTTTTGTTCCGTTGCTCAAATTTCCAGCCACTGTAAAGTAAAGTCACGTGTGTACTGTATAGCTAAGTCACAGCTATAGTACCTAGTGTGTTTTTAGAAGTTTTTTTGGGTTAGATGGAAATCGTAAAATTGTGTTTTTTCGAGGCACAGATAATTAACGTGTTGTTTTGATATGTTATTTAACATATAATTATTTACTGGGTATCCTAATGAGGGAAGCTTCGATTCAGAAACATGTTGATATTTATACATTAAACAGTGGCTTACACAAAATATATATATATTTTTTAATTCGTTGTCTCCCTTTGATGTGCTGTTTCTTTTGGTATTTGCCTGATTTAGGATTTCTCATTGAAAATTTTACTGATTTCTGCATATATGTTATTATGAAAAGGAGGATTGAAGCCCCAAGTTGGACGACTGTATTATGAAATGAGGTGAGAGAGAGGAGGAAGGTTAGGTAGGAAGAAAGCCTCTGAGTTGGAAAGCCAGTATTACGAAAAGGAGGATTGGGAGAGGAGGAAGGTGGGGTTACAAGGGGAAGTTATGGGAGACAATTATATCGGCAGGACTTACCCTGGAGATGGCCTCTTAGATGAGAAGTCTGGTCCGGACATTAGTTAGCTCAGATCGGCAGTGGCATTAGGTTCTCATCGTTCAGGGTCGTGAATCGATGGCAATCTTATAATTGGGTTGAGGGAGTCTCTAATTCTACGTTAAATGAGGCAAGTAGAGTGCTTTCAATCTCAGAGTTTATTGTAAAAGTCGAACAAACATTGTAGGTTATGAACAATCGAGTAGTTAGTAGAAAAATCATATTCTCGACATGATTCTTACGTAAAATTCTCTCTTTCTGATTTAAATCTCTAACCGGGAATAGCAAGTATAACAAAGGATAGTACAACACATTAAGGGGAGATGCAAAATCAGTTTACATGAGGTGATCTGGTCGGGTTGTTACAAGTTTGAGGAAAGTAGAGAGATTTGAGCGAGAGAGCTAGCTATTGTATAACTACAGAATTTGTGATGGATGGGTTACATACAATATGAGTGCTGGGGCAAAAATACACGATTATGCACTAAAATCAAAAAATAATACATAGTTATGCAGAACAGAGACAACAATACATGGTTATGCATTACAGATACAACAATACATGGTTATGCAGCACAGATACAACAATACATGGTTATGTAGTGAAAAAAAGAAAAAAATGGCTCTATGGTTTATCATTGGTCTGTAAGCTAAGTTTTGAAGTGGTTTTTTTTTGCGTTGCGGTGCGACGTGGGTTATTTCACTGATTCTATGTTATATTCTCACTGTAACCTGACCCTTTCGAGATATCACTCGAGTGTTCACTGGGGTCTAGTGAAAAAACAAAAACGTGCGGCGGGGTTTCGATGAGGTTGGCGGAGAGTTACTATCATAGGGGTTAGAAGAAGAAGACAGCAGTAGATGGTTTGTGGTTTGCGAATTGTGCCAGAGAGAATTCCTTATGCTAGGTGGCGAGGCAGGAATATGGTTAATGATTGTCCCAAAGCGATGTGGTTGTAGATAATATTGAATATTGCACGGCGGCAATGTTGGTAAGTCTTCACAGCGATAGTGTGTGCAAGACAAGGATTGTGTCTATGTCTAGGGTGACAAGAGACAACAGGCTTCTGGTGTGGAACAGGAACGGGTCTTGACAGTGATGATGTATCCAAGACAATGATTGTGTCTATGTCTAGCGTGACAAGAGACAACAACTGGTTTCTGGTATGGAACAGGAACGGGCCTAGGACTGACATGTCCAAAAGGTCGTTTTTGAAAAAAGGTGTCTATGTATTGTGAGACAACTTGGTTCGCAACTACACGTACGACTCCAGCTTGGTTATGATAGGCAGGGTCGGGTGCTTTTATGTTA
Source organism: Halesus radiatus (assembly GCA_022606495.2). NCBI lineage: Eukaryota > Metazoa > Arthropoda > Insecta > Trichoptera > Limnephilidae > Halesus > Halesus radiatus. The sequence continues at coordinate 40,900 of JAHDVE020000774.1, forward strand.
GTGGTTGAAGATGATGAACCTCCGTGACAGTAATGTTGTGGTGATGAGGCGAAGTTCTGCTAGGCTGGAGATGAAGAAGGCTGCTGGGCTTCTTTTTAGTCCAGAGGAAATTATTATTTAAACAAAATTCTTGAAGTTTACCTGCCTGGTAGACCAATTATGCAAAAACGTTTGGAGAGAAACAAATGTGTTGTAAGGGAGAAATGACGTTGGTTAGCCGCGGTAGATATATCAGAGAGAGAGAAGAAAAAGAAGAAGAGAACAACAAACATATTTTTTGACTTTGAATTTACTTTGTTCACAGAGTACCTAAACATGAGTTTACTGACTAACATAATTATAAAAAGATTTTCTATTGAAGCTTTACATGAGTTTAATTTTTGGGTTTGTTGGAATTTTGAAACTCATAAAACTATACGCTGCAAATGTGGGCAGGGGATTCACTCCTTATGGAGGACACTTTTTGGTTTTTTATACTTAAAATTTTCATTCTCGCTATATTTAGCGAGAGAATTTATTGTAGGATTAGGGTGGCCTGCTAGGCCACCATAGAACTTAGTTGCCTGGGTGACAATAAAATCTTTTATCAACGGAATGTTGGAATCATTATGGATAGTAGAAACTCTACACCATTTTGGCGCTGATAGCGCAAGTCTGATGACTTTATTTTGAAAGGTTTGCAATTTTTTGATGGTGGCAGCATACCCCCAAATGGGGCATGCATAAGTGAAGCAAGACCTGATGGTTATTTTGTATAAAAGTAATTTGTTGTCCGTTGATAAACGACTTTTTTTGCCCATCATCGGGTAAAGTGCAGACAAGTATTTACTAGCTGATTTTACTTTTTCGGTTATGTGTTTTTTCCAAGTTAACTTTGAATCTAGTATTACACCGAGATATTTGATTGATTTTTCCCAAGTAACTTTTTCTCCAACAAACATCTGAGCTGAGAGTCTTAAATTATATACATGTACCAATGTCTAGTATCAAGAGGCGACATTATGTAGTCCATCCAGTGCGATAGTACTGGATACATTTCCACTGATACAAGAGTTAAGGTTTGTACATAATAACACATACCTTACTTGAAAGCAATTGACCCTCTATGGTCAATGTTATCGCTGGGGCGGTAACAATATATCACTATCAACGATAAAACATTATGAGAATGAAGAAGAGAAAAAAATCCATGGATGAGGTTTGTCCCATTTGACAGACGTTATGCTGAGTGCATGACGTATGATTTCCAAATGCATGAATAGTTTATTTCAACTGGGTGACAAGGGGATTGAGTGAAGAAGTCTGTTGTGATCTGGCTAGAGTCCAGGTTCAATCTCTTGTGAGAATGAAATAAGGTCAACAGCAGGATTCCAAACTCATTACAGTTTATACAAATGAATGATGACAAGAGAATACACAGTTATAAAGATCTAGTCTTTCGCGTGTATTTGGCGAAAGGCTAGGGGTCGTTTTAATCTTCTACACGTTTGTGGGAAAATGACAGACCCTTGTTCAAATTTCACAAACCTAGGAGTTTTCTTTATTCGTTCCCTAGACAACGAGTTATGTGTTTTAGTGTCAGTGTCTCGTTAGCCCTCCCACGACACGATACCTCATAACCAAAAGTGAAGCTAATGGCTAGTCCATGGTCAATGGATAGTAGATGATTCTTGGTTTCAATGACAAGAAGTCCACAGGTATCAATAACCGAAAATTTTTTGAATGCTCAGCTTCATGTATTTAAAATTACATAATAAAACAATATGTCGAACATTTCGTAAGACAGGTCAATCCAGGTAAATTGATCTACATCAGGTAGGTCAAGTATGAATGTGGCAAAACTTTATTTCAAGAAAAAGCCAAAAGATATTATGTCGTTCGCACGAATCACGGTGAGTTTTATAACGTCTTCACGTATCATGGTGAGTTTTATTACGTCTCCACGTACCATGGTGAGTTTTATAACGTCTTCACGTATCGTGGTGAGTTTTATTACTTCTCCACGTATCGCGCAAAATTTGAACGATTTACAAGGGGTTGACCAGTATTGAAAAGACGGTAAAGATTAGGAATTTATGACAAATTAATGAAACAAATTTACCTAAATGTTAACATAATTGACAACAATAGTGATTATGACGACTCTTCGTATCACGGTAGATATTTTAACGTTCTCACGTATCGTGTAATAAAATAATGACTTTCAAAAGGTACCCATTTCAATACAGACGTCAATGTTAGCATTACACAACAAATTTAATGAATGAATTAACAGTCGTTAACACGGCGTAAAATGCAACATTTTAAACAAACAAGACCAAGTACAAAAGAGACCTGTATGGTTTTAATAACTCTAATTGTAACAAGGGAAGCAATGTGATGGTAAAATATTTACTTACATGGAGCAAAGTATTTTGCAGAAGAGACCGAATCGGTTTTACTTACTCTTTTGCTTGAGAGTTACTGTGATGACTTAGTTATTGGGCTAAGTTTACACAGAACAGAATAAGTTAGGAACAATACAAAACATGAACCTTAAAGTTAAAATGTCACCTTAGTTTATCTAAGACCTTTTCGGGTTTTACATACTTAGAATGACTAGGCAATAGTTAAACAATGTAATTGTCATTGGTGGGGGGAACCGATCTTAAGATTGTTCTATGCACCAATGACGTTTTTCAGAATTGACGTGTCAATATCAAGTTCTGAAAAAAATGAATGACTAGGCAATAGTTAAACAATGTAATTGTCATTGGTGGGGGGAACCGATCTTAAGATTGTTCTATGCACCAATGACGTTTTTCAGAATGGACGTGTCAATATCAAGTTCTGAAAAAAATGAGAAAAAATGAGCAATAGAGATTGGACGCCATTCAATTTTGGAAAAAAAATGAAAAAACAAAACGTTTACCTGTTGTAACTTTTCGTTAAACAGGTGTGATTTCCAAGTCAGAATGTGATACCTCAGCGGGAATTTACACTTGCATTGTGATTGAAAATCAAAACCAGAGTCCGTTTATCGTGATTGGGTATGTAACAAAAGGTTAATGACTTTTGTACAGATGCACTCTCGAGGAGTAAGACACATGAGCAAACAAACATGACAAAAGGCAACATAAGAAACAAAAAACCAAACACCGAATTGATTATTTACAATGACATGATAGAACGGACTTGTTGTGATAGTAATGGGTAGAGTAAGCACTTCTGGGCGCGCGTTTTCCCAGAAACAACTATCGCCAACGAAGGTGATTTCCTTCTCTTGAAGTGATCAGTTTCAAAAAAAGTATCCGGCGAGAATGAAAATGATAAATGAAAACAGAGACAAAGATAAAAACAAACAATTGATTATATACAATTATGATACAAGGGGAAAGGGTTTATTTATTTATTTATTAATTCATTTTTTGAAACATTCATACATTCACACAAATAAGGTATAATGATTATAAACATTTTTTTTTTTTTTAACATTAAATTATAAATACATCTGAACAACCTATGTGTAAAGTATATAGAACAAAAAATCCCACATAGGCAAGCCCAGTGCGTGGGTATACCTGGTATCAGTTAGTTGCAGTATATTGGTGATTCTAGTAAGTTCCGAATATATTGCTTGTTGTTGAAGGCTCTTGAAATATGCTCCATGACGCGTGTGAGTTGATGGATTGTCGAATGTTTCTTTCTGAAACCGAACTGTTCATCTGGCAGTGTCTTGTTGAAGTTGTGGTGGGGAAGATATCTGTTGAGAATGACTTGTTCAAGTACTTTGCTAAGCGTCGGTAGCAAGCTGATAGGGCGGTAAGATGTCGGGCTTGAACGATCTTTCTTCGCTTTGTTGAATGGTAATACGCAGGCGTTTTTGCAAGAGTCGGGGAAGTGTCCCAGCAGTAGGCAGGCGTTAAAAATCTTAGCTATGTAGACAGTCGCTCTCTGCGGTAGACGTTTAAGGAGCACGTTGCTAATTTGATCTTCACCCGGGGCCTTATTTGGTTTAAGGTGCCTGATGATGTGGGCCACTTCTTTTGGCGTAGTGAGTTTTATATCCTCCACATCTGTTTGGGGAAGTAAAATTAGCTCTGCTAGGGTGCTATCTACCATTCTGGTTACTGCCGGGTCGCTCATTCCGTCTGTAGTAGCGTAAGCTTTTTCAAATCATCGGCCAAGATGTTTGATTTCTCTTCGTTTGAGAGTGCCAGGGTCGTCGAGTTGAATTGTTTGAGGGGAGGGATGCTGTTATCTTGATAGCGCAAGGCTTTGGCCATTTTCCAAATTGAATTGTCCTGAGTGCAGAGGGAAGTTATTTTTTCTGACCACAGAGTATTTTTTAATCTCTTCCCTGATTTCGCTACCGAGAGCGTTGATTGCTATTTTGAAGCAGCTTTCTCGGGTGTTTTGGTAGATTCGGCGGAGTCTATTTTTTTCTGTGATCAGGAATTTTACATGTGGTGTGAGCTTCACAGTGAAGTGTTGAATTTTCTTTTTGGGGATGCAATTATCTCGGGTTCTTTGTATTATTTTTGTCAGTGAATTAACCGCTTCGTCAATGTGTGCTGGCGAGGTGAGAGTTTCGGATGTTAGATAGATTTGCTCATTTATCCCCTCCTTGTATTTTTCCCAGTCGGCTTTTTGGAAATCAAGTTGAGTCCTTGTACCAGACGTAATCTGGTACACCGGCGAACTGAAGAGGCCAACTGATCCCAATCTACGGAGCGAGGCTGGGGGGGGGAGATAGCACTCCTACCGTTCCTTTTGCAAGGAGGAACGGTACTGACGACAACGACTTTTGTTAATCTTGTCCGAGGCAGTTGCTTATTGGGTCCAGTCCGAGGCAGTAGTCCGATGGAGGTAAGCAGTGATCAGAGTGAAACAAGGCGAGTGGTTCAGAAGTCAGAGCGGGCGGCGCGCAGAGAGGAGTACTTGTCAGGCTGGCGGTCAAATGCTAACTTTTGACTTTTGAAATAATGGCATACAGAGCTCCGGGCCAAAAGGCCCCTTTCTCTTTAATCATGATTTTAAAGAGTGGTTGTAGGAAAATAGATTTTATTTAAGTTGATTTTTATTTTTATTTTGCAAGGGAACATGGCTGCGAGGAAGAGGGGATTTAAACTTTACGAAGGATTTGTTTGGGTTTTTTATGGATGGTATTTATGTTTACATCGTACTGGGCGAGGCAGTTGATGGACGCGTTTTCATGGGTATTCCCGCATAAAATGATTCCGCGAGACTTAAGATATGATCTTTTAGGAGGGGAATTTCAGAGTCCCGGTGTTATTGTGAAACCCTCATCCATTTAGGAGCTCCCAGGGCTATGCGAATGGCTTTATTTTGGAATGTCTGTAGTCTTTTCATTTGGGACTCTGAAGCGTGGGCACAGATTGGGCTAGCGTAAGTTAGTTTGGGCTTTATTGTTGATTTGTAGATTAAGAGTTTATTTCTTGGAGATAGTTTTTTATTTCTTTTGCACATCATGGGGTAAAGAGCTGCGAGAGTTTTATTGGCCGAGTTGAGAGTTTCTGAGATGTGCTTTTTCCAAGTTAATTTGCTATCAAGGGTTACTCCAAGGTATTTAATATTTTTTTTCCAGGGAACGTTTTCTCCGAACAGATGGATGTTAGGGGGTCTTTTGGGTCGTCTACGAGAGAATACACAAGCGGCACTTTTTGAAGGATTTATGCTAATACGCCATTGTTTGAAAAATGATTTTAGTTTTAAGGTGTGGTCTTGGACGCGTCGTGTTGCGGTTAATTCACTTACTGAGGTCGACATGACTTCAGTGTCGTCTGCAAATTTGCCTATTTTAGTTTTTTTTGTGCGATAGTTATAGATACTGGGGCGGGGGATATCGCTTAGGTAGATATTGAAGAGGGCTGGCGAGAGAATAGAGCCTTGAGGGACACCGGCTCTTAGCCTTCTCACGGTGGAAAAAATTCCATTTAATTTGACTCTAAATTTACGGTTTTTAATAAAAATTAGCTATGAGTTGAAGCATTGATAGGGGGATACCGAGGAGGTGCATTTTATAAATGAGACCTCTGTGCCAGACTTTGTCGAATGCTTTGCAGACGTCTAGGGAGAGTACTACAGTGTGTTGGCGAGCGTTGAAACCCTTTGTTATTTGTTCGACCACCCGCAGAAGTTGGTGGAGGTTGGAGTGGCCCGATCGAAAGCCGTGTTGAAAGTCCGGGATTAGTTTTAGTTCGTCGACTATTTTTTTGAGTCTGGCGAGGATGAGTTTCTCAAGTATTTTTCCCGCACTGGGAAGGAGGCTTATAGGTCTGTGGTTTATGGCCTGAAGGGGGTCTTTACCAGGCTTCGGAATGAAGATGCTGTTTTATATCCTTGAGGGAATACTCGCAGTCTGAAGGACGCGTTGCTGATGGCTGTGAAAGCGCAAATGGCTTTGGAGGGAAGGCATTTCAAGATTTTATTGGAGATTAAGTCGGGACCGGGAGATTTTTTTGTTTTGAGAGATTTAATGATTTTAGAGATTTCCTGAGGGGTTGTGAATGGGATTGGATTTTCTGTGGGAATTTCAGTCAAGATGGATAAAACTTTAGAATTTACGGTTTCGACGAAAATGGGGTCATCATAGGTAGTGGTCGGGGAAAATTGATCTTCGAGACTGTCAGCAAATGTCTCGGCCTTGTCTCTAGAGGAGTAGACTGTGCCTTTTGGGCCCGTAAGGGGACTTATTTTGGTTGGAGGTTTTCTAAGGGCTTTTGAGAGCTTCCAAAAGGCCGTTCTGTCGTCGTCGAGAGTGGAGATGAAGTCGTGCCACTGTTCGTCTCTGTATTTTTGAAGTTCGACTTTAACCTGGTGAGCGAGGCGGTTCATGCGAATGCGATCGATCGGGTTTGAGAATCTTTGCCATTCTTTTCGGGCGAAGTTTTTCTCTCTAATAAGATCTTTTAGTTCTGCGGGAAGGTCTGGTCTTTGTTTATCGTTCGCGACATCGACGGTGGCAAGGTCTACGGCTGATTTTATGTCGTTTGTGAAGTTTTTTGTGGCTTGATTGAGGTTTTCTTCGTTGGTAATTGACGTTTGGATTTTAACTGATTCTAGGAGTTAAGGGAGTTTATGCCATTGAATTTTTTTACGTGTGGATCTGTGTGGTGGTACTGATGGTAGGGAGCCGTCGGATAGAAACAAGAGAACTGGGTCGTGGTCGGAGGACAATTTTTTTACAGTTTGAAGGGTGTATAGAAGGGGGCAGTTTTTCATTATTATTATGTCTATAACGTCTGGGTTGTGATTTTCATTTTTGGGGAATAATGTGGGAATGTCGGGGGCTGATACAATGAGGGATTTTTCTGTTGCGTAATTGAAGAGGAACGTACCCTTGTTATTAAAGGTCCGGGAATTCCAAGAGCCGTCTTTTGCGTTTAGGTCTCCTGCTATTATTGTAGGTAAGGAGCTGTCTAGGAGTTTATCGAGGTCCGGAGTAGTAAGTTTTCTCTTGGGGGGGCTATAGGCTGAAATGATTTTAATTGGACCGTTATTTAAAGTATTTATGACTATTGAAGTGGTTTCGATGTTTTCATTTGAGGGGCAGTTTACATGACAATGATCTATGGAGTTTTTTTTACTAAAATTGCGGTGCCACCGCCGGAAGTATGTGTGCGGTCGTTGCGGTAAGTTATATAATTCGGAAATTTAATTGTTACGCTGGGTTTCATCCAGGTTTTGTTAATTAGGAGGACGTCTAGGTTAAAATCCATCAGAAATTGAAGGATTTCACCTCGGAAATCTTTTATTTTACCGTCTGCATTCCAGTATGCAGCTTGAAGGTTTGATGGTTTTCTAGTTTTTCTGGACATTTTAGTAGATTTGAATGGTTGTTGGGAGTTTTTTTTTTAAGACTGAATTTAAATAATAAGAGTTAGATATATGTTTTTTTATTTATTTTAATGTTGTTGATGGATGGAGTTTAGGAGGGTTTGAACGTTTGAGAGCAGCCTGGAGTTCATCTCCATGGCGGTATTAAGCTGCGCAGCAGCGTTAGTTAGAGCCGCGATAAGTTGGCTTGAAAGGGTTTGGGGTGGGGGTGGGGGAGCGATGGGTGAAGTTTGGGGCGGGGTGATGGGGTGGGATAGGGGCGGGTAAGTGATGGTGGTGACGGGCGGGGGGGTAGGAGCTGGGGTAGAAGCGACGGCGGAATTTTTTAGAGGTTGGGATACTTTAGTTTGTGTGATGGGAGGCCTTTTGAGTCGATATTGTTGGGAGGTTTGGGGTTTCTGATTGCATTGAAGTTAGTGAAGGAAGGGCGAGGCCAGGAATTAGGGTTTCGGATAGGGTATTGCATAATGGGGCGGATAGTTTGGGGATTTACAAACTTGTATGCGGTCCACCAAGCGCGGACCGCCGGTGCCGTGTAGATGACTAACAAGTCGGTCTCCCTCTCACCAACCGTACCGCTCCAACGATTTTATTCAGTCATTTCAGTTTGAGCGGTCTGGAGCGAACAAGCTCGCCAGACAGCCCGTTACATATATTAACAGACAACGATAATTTAATAATAAGTGTGCAGCTTCAAATATTCCGGGAGGTGGGACGTCCGATACAGTCCTAGTTATTCTCGTGATGTTTCAGCCGATTGTGAAGCTCACCGGAAAATGGTCTGATGATAGTTTGTCTAACGTCACCAGTGGAGATATGGATGTGATGTTTTTTATCAGCGCAATATCGAGAGTGCTTGGATATTTATTTCTTGCGTTGTATAGAGTAGGCTTGTCCGGTGCGAGGATTGCGTAATCGTGACTTTCGAGGTGTTTAAAAAGTATTTTTTCATTTTGATTGGTTCTGTAGTTATTCCAATATCGATGTTTGGAGTTTAAATCGCCTCCTACGAGTACTCTTGTACCTAGCGCAAGTAATTTATTAATATCGCCTCTCGTGATATTTACTGAGTTCGACGGGCAGTATGCCGATATTATTGTGGTCGGTTGATGGTTTATCTCCATTCTGATGACGGTAGCTTCCATGTTTTCCATTATAGGTGTTGGCACTCTGCTTATTTGGAGTCCTTGGCGTGTTAGAATGGCTGTTCATGTAGACGTCGTAACGTGGCACTCGGAGTCTGATTTTGTCGGTAAGATGTGTTTCGCTGAGAAGAATTATATCGACCTTCCGACTGTTGATCAGGTGTAGCAGCTCTTCGGTTTTGTTTCTGATGCTGCAGGCGTTCCACATTAGTATTTTAACGTTTATGTGTTGAGACGGCAATTTAATGCGGTGTAGTGTAGTGAAGTTTACATACTTACCCACCGTTTTACGTGAATGTTGTCGCGAGGGTATCTTAAGAAAAGAAGGATCTAGATTTGATAATTTTATTAAACCACGTGTACAACTTTAGTTATTTGGAAGGTTAAAAATCGAGCAATGTGAAGTTATGTAAATGCAATAGACGCTGCTCGAACGATGTGTCCGACTCGAGGTAAGGAAAGGAAGCGAATGATAAGGATGCTCCGAGAACCACGGAACCTAGCCCATCGTTCGGCTTTCACGCAGTGTTACCATTTGTGCGACAATGAATATTATTCCAATAAATTTAAGGCTGGTACTTGATTGCATATTACATACCTCCCGCCCAGTTTTACAAACGACTTAAAATTATATAATCTTAAAGTATGGATGTAATACTAATACATATTCTTACAATTATCTTTGATGTAGATCAATAAGTATCTACTCCAAATTGCTTATTGTTGATTAATATAAATCAAAGATAATTGTGTTGCATTTGCATATTGCAAATAAGTTAAAAATAATTACATTCGACATATTTTCTTTAAGACTTATTTTAAATATATAACATCACTTTAAAAGTCATCTTTTTAGGACAGTCAAATTGATAAGATTAGTTATATATAACATCACTTTAAAAGTCATCTTAAATTGTATTAATAGTATAAATAAAAAATACTTAAGCTACTTCCTAAATAAACATTTTGCCTTGAGCAAATAAAGGAGTCAAGTGACTTACGATTAAATACAAGTCGTTATTTCAGACAATTTAAGCTTGATTAAAATTTACATATATATATCTAGTATAATACAGGAATTTTTTATATTATTCAACAAAGTGATTTCCCTATCACTGGAATAAGAATTTTTTTTATTGAATTTAAGCTTAAAATTTACATGTTTTTAATTTATTCCTATAACAAAAAATATAAAGTTGTGTTCATGAAATTTGAGTCTTATTTTGTGTGTTTATTTCTAACTTAACGTTATTGTGGTTGTATAGTATTATCAACTTTCATGAACAAACAAGAGTATATTTTGTACAATTGCTTACGTATGCTTCGGTAAGATGGTGAGTATGTCAGTAAACAATAATTTTAATAATAACCTTTTAACATGTGTTATGTTGATTATATGGTCAACATAAGACATATTATCATGTTCTTTTGGTAACAGATATCTTTATGCAATTATATTTATATATGATACATTTTCTATATTTAGTGTAAGATATTGTGTAATGTTAAAATTACTTTAGCTAGTTAAATGGTTTATTTACATTACGATGACATTTTATTACAACTAGTTACATGGTGTACATGTTTTTAAAGATGAAAAACTTTTCAATATTACAACGGTTCACCTCGTCGATGACCGAGATGTATTTCTTTATACATAGTGTTTCTGCGCTATGTTTTTAAATAAAAATTGTATAACAACAGTACTAGAGTTCCAAATTTTCATACAAAAATTGCAGACTTTAGTATCAGTAACTTTAAAAAATACATGGTTAGCTATGACTTGAATATGTTCTTTAGACATTATTTTTTAATTTCTTTTAACCTCTTTGAGTTTAATATGGGTCGGTAGGAAAGAAAATAATTAATTTAATTTGCCAATTTAATTGCATTACGACAGGTATCTGTCGGGAAAATGTACTCAGCGACCAGATCTTGTTCGTTTGATTTCTGGGAGTGGTTCCTGGACAGATGCGTAAGCTGGCACGTTATCTTCTACAGGTATGAAAGCAGGTTTCAGTCGGTCTATGGAGACACGTTTAGGCTTTCCTTTTATGCTGATGACAAAAGTCTTCTCATCGCGTTCTTCTACCTTGTAAGGATCTTCATAAGGGTTTTGAAGGAGTTTTCTTCCACTGTCTGTTCTCAGAAAGACGTGGGTAGTCTGAGCTAGGTCTTTATGTACGAAGCACTTTCTTGATCCATGAGCGCTGGCACGTGTTGGCTTAATATTTTCAAATTTCCTCTGCAAGCGACCGACGTATGTATCAGGATCTTCTCTACGCGTTTCGGTGAAGAAATCGCTAGGTAGTCTTAATGTTCTACCGTATGTGAGTTCAGCAGGGGAACATTTTAGGTCTTCACGAACTGTAGATCTCAATCCGAGTAGAATTAGTGGGAGATTTTCTAACCAGTTCGGCTCGCCACTCGCCATTAGAGAGGCTTTCAGCGTTCGATGCCATCTCTCTATTAAGCCATTGGCCTGTGGATGATAAGCGGTGGTCCTTGTATGTTTGATATCAAATTTATCTGTTAGCTTCTTAAATAAGAAGCTCTCGAACTGACGTCCCTGGTCTGTAGTAATTGTCTCCGGGGTACCGTGACGAGTTATCCAGTGGTTCATCAGTGCGGTTGCTACTGTTTCAGCAGACATGTCCTTCAATGGGACTGCTTCAGGCCAGCGGGTGAATCTATCAATCATTGTCAACAGGTATTGATAACCGTTGCATGCTGTAAGAGGGCCAACTAAATCGATATGCAGATTACGGAAGCGGTCTTCTGGTAAAACGTATGTCGATAGTGGAGCTACGGTATGTTGTATGACTTTCGCTTTCTAGCAAGGGATACATTGTTTTACGAAGTTTTTTATGTCCTTCGCCATGTTGGGCCAAACAAATCTTAACTTTAATGTTTTTTTTGTCCCTAAAATGCGTGGGTGACAGATATTATGAATACTTTCGATCACTTTAGTTCGCATAGAAGCTGGAACAAAAGGTCTGACATGGCCAGTTGATATGTCACACCATAGTGATCTGTCTGTGCCGGGTATCACCATTTGACGCAGGGAGAGGCCGGTGTCATCTTTTGCCTTAATAATTTCGTCGTTTTGACACTGCGCTTCTGCCATCTTCCCATAGTCGATAGAAGTAGGAGAGTCTATCTCTTCAATGCGAGATAGGGTGTCAGCTACTATATTCTGGAGTCCAGAGATGTGTCTAATATCAGTTGAGAACTGTGCAATGTAATCCAACTGTCTTTCTTGACGTGGAGAGCTAGATGCTCGTTTCTTGCTAAAGGCAAAGGTGATTGGCTTGTGGTCAGTGTACACTATAAAATTACGTCCTTCAACGTTGTTGCGGAAGTACTTCACGGCTTCATAGACATCTGTTAGTTCGCGGTCGAATGTACTGTAATTCCGCTGAGCTGGGGTGAATTTTTTAGAAAAAAATCCAAGTGGCTCCCATGTGTCGCCGTTGGACTGTTGTAAAGAAGCTCCAATTGCTATGTCACTAGAGTCTACCATTATAGCGATCTTCGCATCGGGCTTCGGGTGAGCTAGTAGTGCGGCACTAGCAAGGTGATTTTTACAGTCTTTGAAAGCTGACGTTAATTCGTCGTTCCATGTAAGTGTTCTCTTGTCATTTTTCTTATATCCAGCGATGCAATCAAACAACTTAGCTTGAGTTTCGATAGCTTTAGGTAGGAACTTTCGGTAGTAGTTTAGCATACCTAAAAAGCGACGTAGACCTTTCGCAGTTTTAGGTAGCGGAAATTCTGTTATAGCTTTAACTTTTTCTTTGATGGGAGTCTGATTAATTGTATGCCCCAGAAAGTTCACAGTAGTTTCACCAAATTTACACTTTTGAATGTTCATAACTAGTCCGTTGTCAGCTAGACGTTTTAACAATGTGTTTAAATGCCTCTGGTGTTCTTCTTCATTTGCTGAAGCGATTAATATGTCATCCAGATACACAAAGCAAAAATCTAGATCTCTGGTAATGGCGTGCATAAAGCGCTGGAAACTTTGTGCCGCGTTGGATAAACCAAATTGCATGGAAGTGAATTCATATAATCCGAACGGTGTGATGGCCGTTTTTGGGATATCTTCTGGTTCTACGGGTATCTGGTGGTACGCCCGCGCCAAGTCTATAGTAGAAAAATCTTTGCCTTAGAAAGTTTGTGGGCAAAGTCGTGGAGCTGGGGAATCGGATATTTGTTCGGTATTGTTTTGGCGTTTAGACGTCTATAGTCCCTACATGGGGGCCATTCTCCATTGGGTTTCTTCACCATGTGTAATGGACTGGCCCAGTTGCTCTTGGAAGGTCTGCATATGCCTTTTTCCATCAAAAATTTGAATTCACGTTTGGCTGCTTCTAGTAGGGCTGGCGCCAACCTGCGTGCACTTTTGGTCACAGGAGGGCCTTTAGTTTCGATACAATGAGTCACCGTATGTTTCTTGGTTTCGGTTGTCTTCATGTTCGGTCGCGTCAAACTTGGATACTTGTTAAGGATATCCCGGTACTTCGAAGTGTTTGATATCGTTGAAATTCCCGTGGATATTCCTTTATACGTCGTGCCGTTGATGTATAATCCGGTGGACTGGTCTGATATTAGCCTTTTTTAAATTAACAGTAAGAGTGAAGTTGTGCAGGAAATCGGCTCCGAGTATAGCTCTTGATACATCTGCAACTATAAATCTCCATTTCATAGTCCTACGAAGGCCAAGGTTCAAATCCAGAATTTTTGTGCCGTAAGTTTTGATATTAGTTCCGTTTGCGCTGTACAAAGTAGTTGGGCAGTTACCCGAAGTGACAAACTTCCTGATCTGGATGAAATGTCTAGGAATGACGGATACATCAGCGCCGGTGTCCACAAGAAATTTTTGATGCGTTTCACAATCAAATATAAAGAGATGACAAGTGTTTGTAGGAATCTCACATGTCTCTACTGTGGGATTTTGCCGTCGTTTCCCTGTGCATTTTTTGGGAAAGGAGCAGGGTTCGCAGCATCTGTATGCTTTTTCTCCAAATTTAGTATGCCATCGGCAATATCCATTGGAATTTCTGTTTGGAGATCTCCCCTGTGATCCTGATCTTTGTCGGCTAGGTAGATTTTGTCTTGATGGGGATTGATGATAATGATTTTGTTGAAAATTCTGCCTACCCCTTCTGTGGAAATTAGGTTGTGGATTGACCCGCGACGCCTTCAGTTGCTTCAATTCATGAGTGAGCTGCGATATTTGTTTTTGAAGGTCCAGCAGTATCGAGTTGTCTTCCTGTTGTGATGATCCTTGTCTATCGTTTCTTTCGACTGCGGTACATTCGTTTGCATTGTAGACGTCGATTATTTTATCTGCAGCAGAAGCAAGTTGATCGAGGTCGTTGTCTGGCAGCGCGGATAGGATCGCTTGGATATGTTGTGGAAGTCGCTGCAGCCATAATGTTTTTACGATGGCACTCTGTGCTAAAGACGGTCCAGCCAACTCCGTCATATGTCGGAGTAGACCTGTCGGTTTCCTGTCTTCTTACTGGATGCCAGTGAGGAGTCGAGTGAGGCGTTTCTCTTCTGAGTCCTGTAGTCGTTCGATGAGTGCAGTTTTGATACGTACGTATTTTTCTTGTACGGGAGGATTTGTTACAATGTCACTTACACTTTGTAGGGTATCTTGGTCAAGTGCAGCAATTATAATGTTGTATTTAGTAAAATCTTCCTTTATCCTTGAATATCACAAATAACAAATTGAAGAATTATGTTTTAAATAATAAAGATAGTGATGTTAGTAGAGGAAAGGAAGCATATTCGGAATACCATTTACATTTTAGGGTGCAGAAAATAAGATAAAAATGTTTTTACGAATAAAAGTCGATTTAAATGTTAAGAAACTAATAGTTTATTAGGAAACGAGAACAGAAATTAAAAAAAAATATTACAGTGCTTTTAAAAAATAAAAAATTAAAGAATGAGAAAAAATGCGTTTTTTTTAAAGTGCATGTAATTCGGAATAGTATATTCCAAATTATATTCACTTTTAATATTTCAGAATATAATAGTGTCTTGTTAATTATTTGCAATAATCACATACATACTCTTCTGTTTCGCATCCGGCACATTCATTGTGTACCCAGAGGTTGCACATTAGGCACTTGACCCAAAGTTCTCCCCTTACATCCTGACTGAAAGGACCATTGCAGAAAAAGCACACTGCGTCTTCATCGTGTGGTTTATTAGTTCCAGGAGGGATGACTATATCAGAAGAGGAACTGTCATCAATTACTTCCGATGCAGAAGAATCCGAGTCAGTAGCAATATCTGTCGTTTTTTTCTTTTTGGAATTTTTTTTACCCCTGGGCTTGTTCTTGGCAGTCCTCTTTTCCTGTTCATCTATTAGTTGCTTCTTGTATGGAGAACTTGATATAACGGTTGAAACCGCTGATTTACGCCCTCTATTGGATGTTTTTTTCCTAGTTTGCGGAATCGGGGAAACATCAAATGGGGTAATGATAGTGCGATTGGGTCTTCCACGCGAAGTCGACGGCTGGGGTTCAATCGCGACCAAGGAAGGACTTCGTTCTTCGGGTGGACTTTCCATTAAAGCTAATGGACGTGCTTCAACTTTCATCATTGGTGTTGTTGACGCTTCTGCACAATGCTGGACTTCAGACTCTTCAATTTCTGCAGCAAGAAAGTCAGCATCGCTAAAAATATGCCGGTTGAAGGGATAGATTCCACTAACTTTGAATCCATTTGCTGCAATCTCTCCGGTTTGGCATTTGCGATAAACATTTCCAAATAACTTCGTTATGTCATATACTGACAAAGCTCGTGCGTTATTACGTAGCCACATACGAATTTCTTCGCTATAATAGGCCTTCAGAGGACTCATGAATGACCTGTCGAGGGGCTGAATTTTGTGTGTGCAGTGAGGAGGGGGTGATATTATGGAGACGTGATTCGCTCTAGCCAAATCTACAATCTCCACGTTTTTTGTATGGCTATAATGACCATCCAAGATTAACAAAACCGGAGAGCTCTCGCTTGGTTTAGTTTTCTCCATGAAATGTAAAAACCATTGGGTAAATAGGTGAGTTTGTATCCACCCAGATGGATGACATACTCCAACAGATCCAGCCGGGGCTCCTTTCATGAGCTGTAGATTCATATTTTTGCGGGGGAAAATTATCATTGGAGGCACATATATGCCTGATGCGCTCATACACACCACAATAGTTATAAGAGACCCTCGTTCAGCCGAAGTTAGTGCACCGATTTGTTTTTTACCACGGCGTCCAATGATTTTCGGGATTTTACTTTGAACGATAGATAGTCCTGATTCATCTACGTTGAATATACGGTCGGCGGGGTAGTTTTTTTCTGAATACACATTTTCTAGTATGTCGTAAAATGTGTCCAATTTTTCTTTGGTAAAACCGATGGCTCTTGCAAACGAGGTTCCTGTAGGTTTTCTCATAGATAACACATTTTTGTGTCTATTTAGGAAGCCTTTCAACCAGTATCTGCCAGCAAGTCCCGATTTAAAAGGAGTTGGATGATTATTTTTAACAGCCACTTGATAAGACAATCGTCGGATATCCATTTGTGTTAGACCATAGAAGTTTTTTTCCATTACAAGGGCGTAGTCTACCAATTGTTTTTCGAACTCTGCACTAAAAACTGGTTTTCGGCCAATTTTCTTTGAGGTTAAAGTCAAAGAGTCCGCATCTTTTTCAGATACGAGTCGAAACAAAGTAGTACGTGGGACTTTAAAGTGTTTAGCTGCCATCAAATATCCCATTTTTTTATTGCGAACAGCAGTAATGGCTTCAAACATATCATTCGAATCCCACTTCTTCCTTTTCTGGTACAAATTTGATGACGACATCTCTGTAAAATTAAATAAAAGTACTTTAAAAAAATGAATATAATTTGGAATACTATTCCGATTTTGCATCACATTCCGTATTCCGCATTAGCAACATATAACCTAAAAGATCTTTCTTATATCACATGTCAACGTATTAAAAAATGCAAAAACGAAAGCCATACTATAAAAATAAAACTCTTTCTGAAGTGATTTCATTTGTAATGTTATAAAATAGTTTGGAATATGGGGTGATTATATTGGATTAAAAACTCACCGAAAAAGTTTTGATAGGAGCAACTTCACAAAACACGTCAGCATTCATCCGCAGACACAGGAGAACTAATATTCCGGCCAAAATCAAGGCTCACAGCTTCGACTTTCAATAGTTATAATTATTACCGATAGATTCCGCCACCCGAACCGAAGATAAGACGGTATTCCGAATTACCAACAGTATTCCAAATACGCTTCCTTTCCTCTATTAAAAAATCGGGAGTTTATAAACTTAACTGTCATGACTGTAATGCATTTTATATAGGTAGAACCACCAGAAGTTTCGACATTAGAGTTAAAGAACATATTAGAGCATTAAAAAATAACAGTGAATCGGAATTTGCGGATCATTTAATAGAAAATGATCATACTTTTGATATAGATACAGGATTAAAAATACTTCATACGGGATACAAAACAACACAAATTAATAATTTAGAAATACTAGAAATTAGAAAAAGCGATAATTTAAAAATTGATATAATCAACAAACAAAAAAACTTTTTTGGTAACCCTATATTAAATATTTTTCCACTTAACAGGCCTTCCTACTCTAATGACCATTCCAACAACTTGACAATTTCTTAATTATACCTTTGTCACCTTCCTTTAACGATTGTAATTTCCTAGTTATTTGTCTTTCCCCTACCACCCCTCCCCACTTAAATCTTTGTAATTTCCAAATTATTGTAATTTCCTGATTGTAATTCCCTAATTACTTGTCTTTCCCCTACCACCCCTCCCAACTTAAATCTAACTGTTCTATATTTTAATTGTTAACTTCAGTATACATTGATACCTGAAGATGTGAGCATCGCTCACGAAACATGTAGTAATATTGTATATTAATAAAGTGATGTATACAAAGTTATTTTGTTTTAATTAAAATACATAATGACATCACAAAGTGAAAACCTTCTAGAAGAAGAATTCTTCTTCGAAAAAATAATTTTTGATTGTCATTCAATTTTAACATTTTTTGATTAACAATCTCCTAAAGAAACGAAACCTTGATTTTCTCTACGAAATTAATAATAAAATTTTTTACTTTTTTTAACATTTACGTGTTAGATGTTATTCATCTCGTCTCAGCTGTGGGATCGGGTCAGATTCGTTGTTTCTAGAAGTTTTTTTTTTGTCAGTTCCGGCCATAATTCCGCCACGCGAATCCACGATGTTTTCTTTTTTATATCGCTGGAATAGATTGTAACAAAGAGATTAGTTTTTATTGAAATAATGAATTGGGAAAAAAAATTAATTGAGTCACTATTTTCATTAAGATATGATATTTTAGACATTGTAAAGATACAACGTTTTTATTCTTAGCGCGTGTTAGCGGCTGTAAGCTGTTGATGATTGATAGAATTTACGTGATTCTTTTAGGAATGTGACAAATAATACGATAAAATCAATTCTGTGTAATAATAAATGATTATTATTCAATAAAAATCGAGACATATTTGCGGATTGCCAAGGTTAATCATGGATTACATTATTATTCAACACTATAGCTTTTAACCAATTCTACGTGTTTATTCCACGAGGTATATTATTATTAAAATTACTGAGGTATTTATAAATTTTGAATATTGTTATGCACTGTTATTAATAGCGATTATTAATTAGTAAATGTGTACTCACCGGGGGAAAGGACCTCAGGATTCGCGTTTCTGCTCTTCTTACCGATCGGTCGTTATTTATCATTCTGCGTGTATTCGGGGTCACCAATTTAACGTATTTAACTGTATTATATATGTTTGACGGTATGTTGTGTATTGTGTATACTTACCAAGCGCTTTCGTTAAAGATTGTCGCGGAGATATAAATAAAAGAAGGGTCACCATTTGATGAATTTATTTCTCAACGCGTACAAAATTCAGAAGGTAAATTTATAAACTAGAAGTGATGCAAATCAACAAGTTACTAGTATGTTCTACTACACGACCGATTCAGCAAGAGGCAGAAAAGCGAATGAATTCACGGCTCTGTGCATAACAGAACGTCAGTCGATTGTCTCCTGCTTGTAGCAGGGATACCATATGTAAAAATAAACTTTATGGCTAATGAGTTGCTTGCATATTACAATGGTCTCCGTAAGCAGTTCCACGAGGACAATAATTTTTTCTGTCTTCGAGGTGCAGGTCGCGAGCCTTCCTCGTACCCTGATGAGGCCTCTTAGGAGAGACGATGTCTTCATCATCAGAGGTATTTGTGGTAGGCCCTTGTCTGGGCTCTGGTTCAGGCTGTGTGTTCGGTGGTTTGGCACCACTCTGCCCGCTACATTTGCCCAGGATCGGTCCTCTGTTCTGGCCGTCGATGTTTGAGTCCTAGGCTCTGGGATTCTGCTCCTTTGGGCAGTTTTTGCCTTTCTTGTAGGGCTGCAATGTATGCCACTCTCTTGGGGCATTCGCTGTGATTTGCAGGGTGTGCTCCCCGCAGTTGCAACATGTGGCCGGCTCCTCCCGGGTGGTCTTGGCGCATTCTGCAGTGGCGTGCGCTCCGTCGCATTTTATGCATGTGTGGGCGCAATTTCTGGACCCGTGTCCGAAATTTTGGGAAATGGCACTGCCGTATTGCAGGTGTTTGCTCCTGTATTTTGTCATTGTAATCCTGCAGTGGCACACGTATATTACGGCGGCTCTTAGGTGGCCCATGTTTCTTTGTTGGCCGAAGTGGGCCAAGTATATTGGGTATTCTGTGCCCGGTGTGTTCATTTTAACAATTGATAGGCTGGGAAGCCCTGGGTCTCAAGGTCTTCCATAATTTCTTTGGTGGTCATCTTCGGGAGCCCTCTGATAACTGTTTTCTTAACTTTTTCTGCCTCTGTGGCGTAAGTGTGGAAGGGCTTTTCTTCTTTTCGCAGGGCTGCTGTGAGCATTTTGTGGGCCTCCACCGACCTGACCACTATGCTGATGGTGCCGCCCCTGTTGTATCTAAAGTTGAAATTGCTGGTTCTGAAACAAATTTAAAAAAATTAGTTACATGATATTTAATCATTGAAGAAGATAATATTAACATAACCTAAATGAATCATGCAACCGAAAAAAACAACAGAAATTAAAAAGATATCAGTCGCATCTGGGACCTCTGTCCCCGCATTACCAATATGTTTTTTCACCTCCGTGGTGATTTGAGCCTGCGTCATGTTACCCGTGGTCATGATTACAGGTGGCACTCTTGTGCTATTCCTGTTTGTATTGTGCGCCGCTGTGTTCGCGGTTGTTTGTGGTACATGACCGGTAGTGGGTGTGGCTCTTTTGGTTGGTGGTGGGGCCACAATGCTATTGTCGTTTCCGACTTCTTTCAATGTTTCGTATTTGTTTTTCTGTATGATGTTAAATTTTGAAAGTGTGGGCATTTCGTTGCTGGTGCTCGCTTCCAACCCCAGCCAGCCGGTGCTGGGCCTGGGCGTCGGGGAGGGACTTCCTGTGAAAATGAATTCCACTTTTTTCGTTATTGTGCTTATGTCGTACCCTGTAGCTCCGTTTGGGAAAGTTTTGGGTATTTCTACCGCTTTATGGCTTGGAGGCCTGTACCTCTTGGTCTTGTTGAGGTAACCTCTTGGTCTTCTTGAGGTAACCTCTTGGTCTTCTTGAGGTAACCTCTTGATGTTTTCCTTATATTTTTGTCCATTTCGCTGCTTGGTGAGTTAGGAGAAATCTGGAATCAATAAGCAAAAGATTATTTTAGTCGTTTTATGCCTTGAGAAAGGCAGTTTTTGCCTCGAAAAGGCAGTTGTCGTAGAGCTGTTAGCAGTTTTTTAAGGTTGCACTGGATGCTGGGAGGACTGATTGCTTCGGGCGCCAATGGCACCAGATAGCCTCAATCCGCCTCAATTCAGTACCTCCTTTTTAACCTCGTCTATTTTTTGTGCTGACAGTGTCCCAATCCGCCGTGGAACCAAACTTGTCAATCCGCCAAAAAATCAGACTTGTCGTGAAAAAAACTCTAAAGTCTCGTCTCCTCGTTCGTGAGGATGGGGGAGGGTATCGGCTATGGCCTATTTGTTGGACCGTGTCGCCGACGGCTGGTTTAGCGAGCCGTTGGTTCCGTGAGTTATTTCGCGAGCTGCAGGGGGGCACAGACAATCTCGAATCGACTAAATTCAAAAATTAGGTTGTGGACCTCGACTTCACTTGCTCTTCACCAGATTTTTATTAACAGTGTTAAAATTATTTTCACAAAAATAATGCTGGGCAAAGTTTCCCAACTTGTGGAACTTTGCCACCGGTTTGCAACATAATTAATATAGATACAAAAAAAAACAACTTTATTCTATTTGTTTCCGCGGATGCTTGTAAACAGGTCTGCAAATTTCCTTTACTAAGATCTGTTTACTGCATCTGCGGAAATCATCGACAACAATGTATAGTTTTAGACAGAATCAAGACAGTTTAGTGGGCCTCCGGGCGGTCCAGCTAATCAGGGCCCGACCCAAGGGCCGAGACTGTCGTCCGGCAAGCGGTAGGATTGGCGGGGGTCGGGGAAATGTCCCGTTATCTGTCAGTAGCGACTCGTCGGGTTAGGCATGAAAAAACGTCACTCATTGGCGTACAAGGCCAACTAAAGAACAGGCTTGGGCGTGCGGCCGCCAAATTACGAAGTCAGTGCTGTCATATTTTAGTGTTCGTATGCGACATGGGAGTCGATTTTCGCCGTTTGAAGTTTTTGAATTTGAATTGAATTTAACACAATTATAAGGGAAAGGGGCAAAGAAACAAATGAAGTTGTACATTTAATAAATATGTTTTGCTTTTATTCAACAAAGGTAGGTATATCTGTAATATATGTATATGACAATAATAATAATTTTAAATTACCTGTACTAATAATGTATCTGAAGAGCAAAGTATAGAATACAAGAGAATTGATAGTAGATTTAACTAATTAAATTTTTGTACATAAATAAATGAATTAAGTTATACTTAGTATTCACCACTTTATAAATATGCGTAGATATCTACATGTTTCGAAAGCGATGCTTTCATCATTGGGAATATATAAATACTAAAAATAATAATGTCGAGTATAGACAAATGATAAACATAGAACACAATAATGTAAAAATAGACAAAATATAAACATAAACAAAAATTGATTAAAGTAGGTAAGTAATTAATCAAAAATGCTAATAAAAAATAATTATAAAACTTTAAATATAACATATTTATTTTAGAAATTAATTCTAAAATTTTGTCCTATTTCTATGATCAATTTAATCTTTTTATGGATTTTATTTAGGAAATTAAGGAAAATATTAAGTTGTCTTTCAGTACCAGTCCATGTACAGAAAACGTCATCTACACATATATTTTCCAAATATAAACATATTTTAATAATAAAGCAGAACTATTAAAAATCTTATTATCTAAATTGTTTAAAAATATATCGGCTACAAAAGGACCTAACTAACTTAATACTAGAACCCATTGCTAAGCCATCCTTTTGTTTAAAAATAGTGAAAAAAGTATTGTTTTAAAAACAACATTAAATAACTTATATAAATCCTGTGACAAGTTCTTAGGAATATTCGATGAATTTAATAATTTGGCGTTCATCTAGCGGAACACTAGGAAATAAATTGACTACATCAAATGATACTATGTAATGCAGCGGATTTGACTGGGGAAATGCGGGAACGCGGGAGAAGGAGAGGAGGAAGGTTGGGTAGGTGCATTTACGGGAGACAGAGCAAGTGAAGGCTTACCCGGTGAGGGGGTTTCTTCCAGGGAGCTCGGCTCGGGACCTTCGTCTAGCTCAGATTCGGCAGGCCTCGGAGCTCCTCTGCAGGATCGTGGGCCGACAGGCGGTCTTATAGTTGGGAACCAGACTCGAATACTTTGTTAAATGAAACTCCCGTATGCTTTCAAACTCAGTAGTTTAATTAAGAGGAAGGTACAGACATGGTGAATGTAGTTATGGTGAACAGGCTAACCTAACCTCACAATAATGTTACGGGTAAATTCTCTCTGATAATTCTCTACAACGGGCATGGTAAAATGTGATTTGAATAGAATACAACACAAACAGAAGGGGGCAATGCAAGAGACAGCTCACGGTTTGGTTTGTAGAGGCAAGGTGTGTTCTGTGTAGGCAATTGTTAGCTCTCTGGAGCGTAGCGTGGCCGGGCAGGAAGCCATCTTCAGTCGGTCCAGTCAGTATGTTCGTTAGGCGGGTTCCGAGCGATGACTGGTGTTTCCAAGGCCGGGTCCGCGCGGGGAATGATGGAGTGGCGAGTGCACTGGCGGAAGCGGACCCGCGTACGAGAGAGGTGTTGATTTTTTGCCGCTTGAGGCGCTGTTGTCTAACGAGCGGCTAGTTTTATGGATTATTTGCGTTATGTAACACATTCCCCCATGTCACAAAAAAAAGCGCCGTGGTAATGAAGCTGTAGGACTAAAAAAATCCTCTAAAATGCACCGTTGTTACAAGATTGAGAAAGCAGAGAGGTTTGGCGAGAGAGATCTAGCTATTTTATAAACTAGAGATGGGTGAATTACATACAATGTGAGTGATGGGGCAAACATACATGATTATGCACTAAAATCAACAAAATAATACATAGTTATGCAGAACAGAGATAACAATACATGGTTATGTTGAATAGAAACAAAAATACATGGTTATGTTGTGGCAAAAGAAGAAGAAAAATGGCTCTATGGTTTATCATTGGTCTGTAAGCTAAGTTTCGGAGTGGTTTTGCGTTGCGGTGCGACGTGGGTTATTCACTGGTTTTATGTTATGACCTCACTGTAACCTGACCCTTTCGAGATATCACTCAGGTCAAGTAAAAAAACAAACGTTCGGTGGGGTTTCAATGAAGTTGGCGGAGAGTTATCATCACAGAGGTTTGGAGAAGTAAACAGCAGTAGATGGTTTGTGGTTTGCGAATTGAGCCAGAGAGAATTCCTTATGCCAGGTGGCGAGGCAGGAATATGGTTGATGATGTCCCAAAGTGATGTGGTTGTAGATGGTGAATATTGCACGGCGGCAATGTTGGTAAGTCTTGACAGTTATGGTGTGCAAGATAAGGATTGTGTCAATGTCTAGCGTGACAAAAGACGACGGCTGGCTTCTGATGAGGGACTGAAACGTGTCTTGGTAGTGATAATGTATGCAAGACAATGATGAGTCTATGTCTAGCGTGACAAAAGACGACAGCTGGCTTCTGATGAACTGGAATGGGCCTAGGACTGACATGTCCAAAAGGTCGTTTTGAACGTGTCTATGTATTATGAGACAACTTGGTTCGCAACTACACGTACGACTCCAGCTTGATTATGGTAGGCAGGGTCGGGTGTTTTTATGTTTGTGGTTGAAGATGATGAACCTCCGTGACAGTTTGTGGTGATGGGGTGAAGTTCTGCTAGGCTGGCGATGAAGAAGGCTGCTGGGCTTCTTTTTAGTCCAGGGGGAAATTATTATTAAAACAAAATTCTTGAAGTTTACCTGCCTGGTAGACCAATGATGCAAAAGTTTGGAGAGAAACAAGTGTGTTGTAAGAGAGAAAAGAACGTAGGTTAACCGCGTTTAGAGATATCAGAGAGAGAGAGAGAACAAACAAAAAAGGAAAAGGGAAATAAACAACTGAGCTGAGAGTCTTAAATTATATACAAATACCAGTATCCCGCATCAAGAGGTGACATTATATAGTCCATTCAGTGCAGTAGCACTGAATACATATCCACTGATACAAGAACTAAGGCTTGTACATAATTACACATACCTTACTTGAAAGCAATTGACCCTTTGTGGTCAATGTAATCGCTGAGGCGGTGACAATATATTACTATCAAGATAAGACATTATGAGGGTGAAGTTGAGAAAATAATTCATGGATGAGGTTTGACCTATTTGACAGACGTTATGATGAGTGCGTAACGTACAATTTCCAAATGCATGAATAATTTATTTCACTTGGGTGACAAGGGAATTGAGTACAGAAATCTGCTGTGATCTGGCTAGAGTCCAGGTTCAATCTCTAGGGAGAATGAAGAAAGGTAAACAGTAGGGTTCTGGACTCATTACATTTTATACAAATGAATGATGATTACAGAATACACAGTTATACAGAACTAGTCTTTCGCGTGTATTTGGCGAAAGGCTAGGGGTCGTTTTAATCTTCTACACGTTTGTGGGAAAATGACAGACCCTTGTTCAAATTTCACAAACCTAGGAGTTTTCTTATTCGTTTCCTAGACAACGAGTTACATGTTTTTATACAAATATCACAAAATATCAAATATTTAGTTCGATTGACAACAAATGTGGCAAACTTTATTTCAAGAAAAGCCAAAAGATATTATGTCGTTCGCACGAATCACGGTGAGTTTTATAACGTCTTCACGTATCATGCAAAATTGAACGATTTGCAGGGGTGCCCAGTATTGAAAAGACGGTAAAAAATTAGGAATTTATGACAAATTACTGAAACAAATTTACCTAAATGTCAACATAGTTGACAACAAGAGTGATTATGACGACTCCTCGTATCATGGTAGATATTTTAACGTTCACACGTATCATGTAATACAATAATTACGTTCAAAAGGTACCCATTTCAATACAGACGGCGAGGTTAACATTAATACCATAGATTTAATGATTGAATTAACAGTCCTTAACATGGCGTAAAATGTACATTTTAAATAATACAAAAACAAGTACAAAAGAGACCTAAATGGTTTTAAAAAAACTCTAATTGTAACGAGGGAAGCAAAGTGATGGTAAAATATTTACTTACACAGAGCAAGGTATTTTGCAGAAGAGACCGAATTGGTTTTACTTACTCTTTTGCCTGAGAGTTACTGTGATGACTTAGTTATAGGGCTAAGTTTACGCAGCACAAAATGAATTTAGGGACAATACAAAACATGAACCTAACAAAGAACATATCTCCATAGCTTACCCAAGACCACTTCAGGTTTTACATACTTGGAATGACTAGGCCATAGTTATACAAAGTAATTGTCATTAGTGAGGGGAACCGATCTTAAGATTGTTCATTATGCCAATGACGTTTTTCAGAATTGACGTGTCAGTATCGAGTTCTGAAAGAATGGGAAGATAAAAGAGCAATTAGGGGCGCCATTCAATTTTGGAAAAATTGAAAAAACAAAACGTTTACCCGTTATAACTTTCGTTCAACAGGTGTTATCTTCGAGTCAGAATGTTGATACCTCAGCGGGAATTTACACTTGCATTTGACTGAAAATCCTAACCAGAGTCTGGTTACTGTAATTGGATGAGTAACAAAGGTCAGTGACCTTTGTACGGATGTACTCTCGAGGAGTGAGATATTTGGACAGACAAAAATGACAAAAGGTAGCACAAGAAATGACAAATAAAATGATGAATTGAATATTTACACATGACATGATAGGACGGACTGTTGTTATAGTAAGAGGGTAGGGTAACACCTCTGGGTACGCGTTTTCCCAGAAATAATTACCGACAACGAAGGGGATTTCCTTATTTTGAAGTCATGAGTTTCAAAAAAGGAAAAAGGTGTCCGTCAAGAGTGAAAATGAAGAATGAAAACAGAGATTGAAAAACCAAAACAAACGATTGATTATATACAATTATGTTACAAGAGGAAAGGGTTACATCTGACACTAATGTAACTTCCAAAAAATGTAAGGTTTTCTTACATGTTAAATAGTGAATGTTTCTGCGACATTCGCAACATGTGGCAATTGTTGGTTTTGCCAACAGGGTATGGGTGAGTCAACATGGGATATGGTTTCTATTGTTTCCATATTTCCAGTTTTGCAGATGTCCTTCATGTTGTATTTGACATAAATGTCAGATGGAGCATATACTGAATCTGAGATTCTTCTCAGTCCAGTTTCCAAACGTAATCTTCGAGGGTAGACAGAGGTTTGTAATTGTGGAGTGGTTGACTTTCCATTATGATGAAATTGGTCGTAGTTTATATTTAATTCCTCTGTGACCGAGATGGTATTCTTGTATTCTTGAGGAATGACTTCTCCTTCACCGGGCTCCATGGAATTGAAGGGCAGGGCCTTGATGTATTTTGTGTTGAAAAGTTGAGCGTATTTTATTAAGGCTTTCTTAGTTTTGTTTTGTGGAGACAGGTTTCTGTCGCGCAATGCTTGAAGAATTGTGTCTTTGTTTGATTGGTGTATGTTGGCGATGATACCCAAGGCAGGTGTGGTTTCCATTTTGAAATAAAATTTAAAAAAGGAGAGCGAAAAAATTTTGACACTTAGAAAAAAGTTGAGAACTTCTGATTTTTCTAAGTGTTTGAATTTTAAAAAAAAATCGGCCAGGGGTTTGTTTTGGGGGATGATATTTTTAAATTTCACTACCCACTTTTGTAACTTTTACTTAAAACTTGAAAATTTTGCCATGACTCTAGTTTGGAAAACAGGTATTTTTAAAGTCACTTGACACTTTGTTGAAACTTGAGGTTAATTGACAACTAGGCCAATAATTGGATTTAGGGAACCGGTATTTAATTGACAATCACTTCCTTGTTTATTGGTTTTGTAAAAAAAACTCGAAAAGAGATAAAAAAAACTGGTCATTAATTTATTTTATGAAGTTTATTCTTATAGAATCACTGGTGTATTAGTTTTTGATTTATATATTTAAAGTATCACTTGATTTAATTGTTTTTTAGCTTATTTTATTATTGTATTTATTGGTAAAAAGGGATTGTTTACTTAATAATGTGGCACAACACAATATGTAAACACATTATGACATATTTTGCATGAATTATTTGTACCTGTATTCTATTGGACAAAGTAAATTTAATGTGTAGTTGCCAGCGATCTTATTTGTTTAGAAACAATTCAGTTGTCAAAAGCTGATTGCAACGTAAGTGATGGCGCTTGTTGTTTGTTTATGGAACTGTCAAAAATGTCAGCTGACTTGATCCGGCCATTGAAGCGAATGTAAAATGACTGCATTCGGAGACGCGTTTATAACGAACTTCATGTGTGTTATTCCGTCGAAGTTTCTAGGATCTTACCGCACGTGCGCCGAGTGTTTCCGATGTGAGTCAAAATGTATGTTCGGAATTTTTTCTGTGCGCGCGCCGTTCCGAACATTCCAGCGCGTCCTCCAACGGTTTCTGAACACGTGCTTTGAAATTGCTTCTAGAACGTTCTGTCATGTTCCCTTTTTAACGGTTTCGAACACGATTCGAAATGAATTTAGTATGACAGAGAGAAGGAGAAAAAAGGCGGTAACAACGGCTTTTGTAGGGAAGCACGTTAATTCCAATGTATAATGCTGTGGGAACAATTTACAGGGAGAAGATATAACGGAATATGTGGTATTTACACCAAGTTTGAAAGCATTTTTTAAACATGAACTGAGTTTGAAACGAGAATAACTGTGGCTAGTTTATCTAATGGAGTCCGTTCCAATTCCCAAAGAAAGCACCACGTTGCGGAGCCAGTGTAATGCATTAACACTGTAATACGACAAATTAAAGTACCGTAGGTGTTAAGATGGGAATACTACGACAAATTAAACTCCCGTATGCTTTCAAACTCAGTAGTTTAATTAAGAGGAAGGTACAGACATGGTGAATGTAGTTATGGTGAACAGGCTAACCTAACCTCACAATAATGTTACGGGTAAATTCTCTCTGATAATTCTCTACAACGGGCATGGTAAAATGTGATTTGAATAGAATACAACACAAACAGAAGGGGGAAATGCAAGAGACAGCTCACGGTTTGGTTTGTAGAGGCAAGGTGTGTTCTGTGTAGGCAATTGTTAGCTCTCTGGAGCGTAGCGTGGCCGGGCAGGAAGCCATCTTCAGTCGGTCCAGTCAGTATGTTCGTTAGGCGGGTTCCGAGCGATGACTGGTGTTTCCAAGGCCGGGTCCGCGCGGGGAATGATGGAGTGGCGAGTGCACGGGCGGAAGCGGACCCGCGTACGAGAGAGGTGTTGATTTTTTGCCGCTTGAGGCGCTGTTGTCTAACGAGCGGCCAGTTTTATGGATTATTTGCGTTATGTAACAACTAAAAGTGCATTATTAGGGATATCTAAAGATTTTAAATGATCAACCAATTCTAGAGAATTTTTAATTGGATATTTATTTAGGTTTGAAAACATTGCTATCGAAAATTATTCTATTAATTGTAGATGCTAATTTACAACTAGGGGCATTACAGTTAGAAACTACAGGTCTAATAGGTTGATCAATTTTATGAATTTTTGGTTAGCTGTATAATATAGGAACTTGAGGATTTTTAATGTCAATCTTTTGTTTTTAAATAAATTATAATATTTACACTTTTGCAACTTCTCAATGCATTTATAATATCATCTTGGCATTTATTAATAGGGTTTTTATTAACTATTTCTGAATTATCACTCTTCAAAAAATCCCTAGTTTTTTTTTTTAACGTAAGCGCTTGTATCCAAAATAAGTATAGAATTGCCTTTATCAGCTTTAGTGATAGTAAGATTTTTTTCTAAAGTAACTAGAAATGTTAACCTTCCAGCGGGCGTGCTGAGTAATTTCCGTTGAGCGAGTGCATGTCGTAAATTTTACGTCATCGAGTTTTCTCCATGTAAATGGTGTTTTCTTTATATAAGTGTTGGGGAATCGCTGTAAGGTTATGAAAAATGATAAATGACAGTAGTTTAAAAAAATGTGTATTTGATTTTCTTAAACAAAAAACCAAATAACACTCTAAATGTTTCAATTTCTTGGAGGACTGTGTCAAAATCTGGTGGTTCTGTATCATTGTTGTTAGTGCATATGTTATGCAATACCGCTCATCACCATGATCACGGCTTCCACTCTTGTACCATCAATTCCTAACTTCATCTCTACTGCACGAAAATGCTTTTTCCATATCCCAAAGTGTTTGCAAAGGAATTTGCAGGTTGGAAAGAGGATGCCACAAAAATATAAGTTATCACTCACTACCCTCTTCCACTGCACTTTACACGTCACGTTTCTCAATAATATCAGTTCTTTTACTTGATACGTCCACTTTTAATTTAGTTTAACGGACCGGCGATGTTTCTCATAGGAGGTTATTATTTGCACTAAAAAGTTTGTTGAGATGACACTTGCAGTTCTTCGTTACAACACTTTTGTAGGTAATTGTGCCAATAATTAAGAGAAAGGTAAGGGAAGGAAAAGAAAAGGAAGGAATATTCTCTAACATAAACCGCCCACCAATCTGCTTAGGAGACAATCCACAAATAAAACATAAAGAAGCCTACACCCTTAGAACTAGAACAACAACAAAAATAGAAAACTCAATTTTTTCTTATTCGAAAACAAAAAATGACTCAAAACCGGTTGTAAAACAGAACGTAATACTATTTTAATAACAATTAGAAATACGTTGTGTGCAGAAAACTTAATTTGTAATAGAACTTAATCTAGGAAACAAAATTAGAGTATTTCTCTTAAATTAACATAAATGATAAATTCCTCCTATAGGTATGTTTGCTATGAAAACAACTATAAAACTATGTAAAGCCTACTAAGGTACAACTGGAAGAGGACATATTTTACTACGGGTCTTAGGTAAATCCCATCTTTAGTTTTAACGGATACTACCCTAACCACTCCATCCGTCCCAGGCTTTACGTCAATTAAGGTAGAGACAAACTGGGCCCACGTACGCAACGTACGCAACGCATTAAGATATCTGGACAACTGACAGTTCATACATATAGTATGAAAATAGTTGCTCTAGAATCACACTTGTCATAAGCAACGCAATCCCACGCGCCCCACGCAACGCCGACCTGTTCCGTCCAGATCGGCGTGGGACGTGTGGAACGGTGGAGGGGATGTGACTGATGAGTTGAGTTGAGTTGATGTCTATGGTTATGTTTTTGACGTTTATTTAAAAGTCGGTTGTATTCTGGTTCATTTGAGATTTACTTGTGCATTTATTGATATTTTTGTTGATAAAATGGGAGATGAACAACTGATAGATTTAGTGAGGCGTTACGAAGTAATATATAATAGCAGTACAGCATGGGAAGAGATAGCAGTCGCGCACGGCAAAACAAGTAATTACCTTAATTAATTTAATGAAATTTTGTAATGTCATTAATTAAAATGTGATTGTCTCGTATTGTGATTTAGATTTACAATAATGTAAATATTTTTTTATAATTATTGCATGATCCCTGTAACTCGAGATTACTACACAGGTTTTGACTGATTGTAGAATTTGTAAAGTAGTTAGTAGTTAGTAGTTAATTGGCGTTCAGAACAAAGTCGGTGTTATTTTATAAAGAGTATTTATTAATCATAAGTACAAATAATTTTGTTAAACACACATAAAGTTAGATATTTTCATTTTGGGTATGTTGTCTTCCTCTTCTCACCATATTTATTTGCCATGGTACCGATCCATCTCGGGAGACGAAATAATCTTTGAATTTTTCCCTAGTATTGTAGGCATGTTGGGTGTGATTTCGTCTAAGTTCATCCACTGGAATTAGTGCATGTTGCAGTCCAGATACTGTAGGTAAATTTTCATCATTGTGTAACTCAAACGTTGTGCCCAAGTAGTTGTGAAGGCAGCATGCTGCTAGAACTATTTTGTCTACCATTGCTGGTTGTACTTGCATTGGACCCTGAAATACCCGCCATCTCGCTCGTAATATGCCGAATGCATTTTCTACTATTCTTCTGGCTCGAGACAGCCGATAGTTAAATATTTTATTGGGCTCATTATTCAGCAAGGCGTTTTTGTTGTAAGGCCTTAGTAAATATGCCTTTAATGGAAATGCCTCATCACCCACTATAACAAACGGTAACGGTTCTGATTCTGTTATTAGTGGTTGATCTAATGGTACGTTCAATTTATTCTGGTCTAATAGTTTTCCAAATGAAGATTTTACAAAAATTCCTCCATCACTATTTCTTCCATAGGAGCCCACGTCTATCATTATAAATTTATAATGAGCATCTACTGAAGCCAGCAACACTATTGAATTTTGACCTTTATAATTCCAGAAATCTGAACCACCTTTTATTGGACACTTAATATTGACATGTTTACCATCTAGTGCACCAATGCAATTTGGAAAATTCCAAAAACGTTTAAAGTCCAAGATGTTTCCAAATAGCTTCACAAACTTCTTCAACTATATTGTGTATAGTAGAAAATCCTATGCGGTAGCTGAATCCTATAGAGCGAAATGAGTTTCCCGTTGCCAAAAATCTGTAAGTAATACAAAAATAATTATTGTTTCAGTTGAACAGTCTAAAGACGACTGGAGTAAATTGCGCAATTGTTACAATAACGCAATGAAAAGGCGCCATAAGAAAAGTGGCCAAGCTGGAAAAATAATGGCACCTTGGCGATTTGAAGAGCAGATGTCATTTTTAGTGCCGTATCTGGAAGGACGACCGACTATTGATAATCTTGAAGAGTTATCGGAGAGCACTCCATCTCCCGAAAGCGTTGCTGGTATTCACACTATGACGCCCACATCGAGTAGGGCGTGCAAAAGGAGAGCAAGTCCTGAGAGAACTTTAACGGAGATGATGGGGCTGATGAAAAGTTCCCAGGAAATGAGGCAGAAGAAACAAGAGCTGGATGATATGGATCACTTTTTTTTATCCATGAGTAAGATGGTCAAAAAATTAAAGAAAATAGACCAATTAAAAATTAAAATGGACCTACATACGGCTATTAATACAGCTGAACTAAAGCAGTTGGAGGAGCAGGAGGCGGAAACTTTTAGGAACTTCACTGAGCAGTCGGACCATATTTATCATATTGATATTGAATAAAAATATTCTTACAACACAATTTTTTTTCATTAACCATTTACATTATGTATTTTTCCCATATTTTGAGTAGGTACATTTGTATGTGCAAAATACAATATTTTTTTTATAAATTGAGGTATATGTAAGCGTAAGTTGCCATTATGCTCGCCTGCTTGATATTAATTCCTAGCTAGACATATTAAATAAGGTTCTAATTAAATAAAACTAACTAACAATCACTCCGGTTCTTCGCAAGGGTGGGCAGAGATGATGGACGATCGAACAACTCGATCTTGGCATACACTCCGTGCTTCATTAACATTCATACATCGTCTCATACATACTCTTCTGATTCTAGACATGCCCCGACTCAAGTATTTGGTTCAAGGAATTAAATATGTGGTGGGTATACAAAATATTGATTATATAATTGAAAATACACTTTGTATATACCACTTTACTTAAAATATATAAATATTTCTACATGTTTCGATAGCAATGCTATCATCTTCAGGAATAAATGAATACATCTAGAAATGTATTAATACATGTATTCATTTATTCCTGAAGATGATAGCATTGCCATCGAAACATGTAGAAATATTTATATATTTTAAGTAAAGTGGTATATACAAAGTGTATTTTCAATTATATAATTAATAATGATGCCACAAAGTTATCAATCATTTGAAGAAATTATAAAATATTGATTATTTTAATTTGTTGTAACTCTATTAAGTGGGTAAAACTTTACTTAATTTTATATTATATCCATAGTTAACTGAATGGTAATTACGCACCTTAGAGAAACTGCCAGTCTTTCTCTGGTACCAATTGACTTCCGGAGACGTGTATTTTCTTTCTTTATGTCACATTTAATAATGCTGTGAAGCTCGTCAAATTTCACTTTACTCATACGGAAATACATGAAGAATCGTCCCTCATCAGATTCCAGTTCCTTTACTAGAGTATGGAACTCTCCAAATATTTTTCTTTGTTTATTTGTTTCATGAACCCAAAGTGTTCTTCTCTTCTTAACTTTTTTTTTCATTCTACAATATTCATTTATATACAATAGGCTTAGCAAATCGTCCTCAAAATCACTTTCAGAATCACAAGACATGACAATGACAAAGCTGAACAGTAGAAATGCGTGCGTTTTGTAAATAAGCGAAACATATAACCTAAAAATTAAACGTCAAATCAACTGAGAGTGACGCGCCATCTAGAAACACCAATCACACGCGTTGGAAGGCGTGTCCTTACCAATTTTTGCGTTGCGTACGTAGGACAAGTGTGCACGTAGGCCTGGGAACGTAGGATCGCATACGTTGCGTACGTGGGCCCAGTCTGTCCTTACCTTTATGCGTCCCAACTGCCATTTCAACGGCGGCAATTGAGAATCCTTCATTATCACAATATCTCCATTTTGAACATTTCTTTGGGGAGTGAACCATTTTTTCTCAAGGCTTGTAGGTACTCAATACTCCAACGCCGCCAAAAATGTTGCGACATCTGTTGCAAATGCTGCCATCTATCTAGTCTATTGATCTTTGTATCTGAGAAATCCCACTCGGGCAATGAAAGGAGAGCATCTCCAATTAAAAAATGTCCTGGAGTAAGAGCATCCACTTCATTGGGATCATTTGATAAACTACACAAAGGACGTGAGTTCAACACTGCTTCTATTTTGGATAGGAGAGTAGAGAATTCTTCGAAGGTGAGCACAGTATCTCCTATCACTCTTTTTATGTGGTACTTTACACAGCGAATTCCTGCCTCCCACAGCCCTCCAAAATGCGGGCTTGATTGAAATGGAATTGTATTCCTCTCTCGGTCATATTATCCACAAATTCCTCATTATTCGAACAGGTTTTCATAAATTTGAACAACCCGGTATAATATCAATTAGCACCTATAAAATTTGATCCGC
Organism: Halesus radiatus; assembly: GCA_022606495.2. Classification (NCBI taxonomy): domain Eukaryota; kingdom Metazoa; phylum Arthropoda; class Insecta; order Trichoptera; family Limnephilidae; genus Halesus; species Halesus radiatus. The sequence goes on from JAHDVE020000774.1 coordinate 75,693, forward strand.
AATCTGTGTAAATATGAGAGCAAAACCCACGTCTGGAAACAAAACGGTCCAAAGCAGCAATAAAGGCATCAGTAGAGAGATCCGATACTAATTCCAAGTGTATAGCCTTTGTAGTCATACACACAAAAAGACAGATATAGGCTTTGGTGCACTTTGCTCCTTGACGTTTATGATCCCTTAATGAGAAAGGACCTCCCAAATCTAATCCTATGCAAGAAAATGGACGTCTGGGAGTAACACAAGTAGATGGAAGATTTCCCATTAAAGGAGGAGTGAAAGAAGCCTTCAACTTCGTACATGTAATACACTTTGATAAAAAGTGATTTAATTTTGCTACAAGCAGAGAGAATCCAGAATTTCTGTTGTATAAGAAATTGTAAAACTCTGGGTCCTGCATGAAGATAACTTTTATGGTAATAATCGATCAGAAGACAGGTTATGTGACTGATCTTTGAAAGAACAATAGGATGTTTACTATTGTTTTGTAAATTGGAGTGTTCCAACCGTCCTCCAACTCGCAATATTCCATATTGATCGACAAATGGGCAAAGTTTCTGGAGTTGGCGTGGAAAAACCCTTTCTTGGGTTTGATTTCTGATTTCTTTGGTCCATTTTAATTAACACATCCATAGACTCTTTCAATTCTTTCACAGTCAGACAACCCTTTGTTCGCAAAGTCTGTGAACGCTTACAATTGTGCACAAATCTCATTATCCATGCAAATATTCTTTTTACTCTTGTTAAACTTGAATATTTTGAAATGTCCATATTATGATTTTCATGTCTTGAGACTACGTTGACTTGAGCTGTGGATTTTACATCAGGAAGTTCTTCAATAGTAAGCAATTCTGAAGAAAATGAAGGCCATTTGTTTTGAGGTAATAGCAACCACTTCGGTCCTGAAAACCAAAGTGGATGGTCGCAAATCTGTTCAGGCAATAATCCTCTTGAAGCACAGTCCGCTGGGTTGTCTTGGGACACTACATGATGACCCTGTCATGGATCTGCACAACCCTATTTGCCACAAATATTTTTAACAAATAAGGTGTTTTCAACCATGATGAGACAATTGTCGAATCAGTATAAAGATAAATACTAGAAATATTTATCGAATTCTGAAGTGAAGAATGTACATACTGCATAATATAATCCTTGATAGCAACAATGCAGCAGACAACTCTAATCGCGGAATAGTTAAGTCTTCACTGGTGCTACTTTTGATTTTGAAAACCAAAGTGGATGGTCGCAAATCTGTTCAGGCAATAATCCTCTTGAAGCACAGTCCGCTGGGTTGTCTTGGGACACTACATGATGACCCTGTCATGGATCTGCACAACCCTATTTGCCACAAATATTTTTAACAAATAAGGTGTTTTCAACCATGATAAGACAATTGTCGAATCAGTATAAAGATAAATACTAGAAATATTTATCGAATTCTGAAGTGAAGAATGTACATACTGCATAATATAATCCTTGATAGCAACAATGCAGCAGACAACTCTAATCGCGGAATAGTTAAGTCTTCACTGGTGCTACCTTTGATTTTGCCATTAAAAGATGAACACTTGGAATGATATTATGCACGACAATATAAACTACGGCTGCATAACCAAGCTCTGAAGCGTCCGAAAATCCAACCAATGAACATGTATTGTTTTCACCAGTGTTATAATATCTTGAAATTTGAATATTTGAAAGAAGGTTTAATCTCTCTGCTAAAAATTGCCACTCTGATTGGATATGAAGGGGCACTGTACTATCCCAATCGAGTCGTAAACGCCATAACGTTTGAATTAAACATTTTGCTTTGAATACCACAGGGGAGAGCCATCCTATTGGATCATATATCTGAGATATTCTATAGATAAATCTCACGTTTGGTAAACTTTATCGGAAACTCGTTGATTGTGTAGAAAAATGTATCCGCTTGTGGATTTCAATTTAAGTCTAAAATATTAATTGTATTTATCTCTTCACCAAACACCAATATCTCACCAGAGTTTCCTTCCGAAACGTCTAAAAGAACATCCTGATAATTACTAGCCCATTTACTCAGAGTAAATTTACCTGCAGCGAGTAAACCCACTAATTCCTTTCGTAGTAATATTGCTTCTTCTACCGAATATGCACCTGTCAACAAATCATCAACTTAGAAATCCTCAATTAAAGCCTTCGCTGCACGAGGAAATCTAAGATCTTCGTCTTTTACCGATTGATGTAAAGTTCTTATAGCTAGGTAAGGCGCACAGGAAAGCCCGTAGGTGACTGTTTTTAACTCATAATCACAGACTGGTGATTCTATTGAGGATCTCCATAAAATATGTTGAAACTTTCGATGTTCTGGTAGTACTAAAATTTGTCGATACATCTTGCATATATCTGCCGTAAAAACAACTGGAAATATTCTGAATCTTAAAATCAAATTGCTAATGTCATTCTGTAATTTGGGTCCTCGTAATAAATATTGATTCAATGACACTCCTTGTTGATTCTTAGCACTTGCGTTAAAAACGACCCTCAATTTAGTAGATATACTATTAGGTTTCAGTGCGCAATAATGTGGAATAAAATAAGAAGAGGAAGTATTAATATTCCTAGGCACAAGTTCCATATGCCCTAGAAGTTCATATTCTTCCATGAAAAATTTATAATCTTTGTAAACTTCAGGAATTTGGATTAATTTTCGATCTAAATTACGTAATCGATTTGATGCGAGGTTGTAAAACCCATCAAGTTCAGGAGTTTCGGAACTCAATGTAAGGGGTACTACATAACGCCCATCATTCCTGTCTGATATGTTTTCTAACGAAGATTTCTTCACATTTGACGTCGTCAAGATGTATCACTTCTGTATTAGGTGGTTCTTCAATGGACCAAAATCTTTTAATAGACTGATCAAGTGAAACATGATAAGAAGTTGATGTAGCCATTTCATTTGTAATATTTCCTATCAATACCAAAACGAAAATTGTAGATAATACAGAAATATAGTATTGTTCTATGGGGGTAAATTTTAAGACTCGGGGCTGGCTAGCCGAAAACGACCATGCGCCCCCTTAATTCGAAACACCTCAAGGTTCGTTTTCGCGAGACACGAGACACAAAATTTTCAGACTTGGCTGTCTCGCCGAAAACGACCATGCGCCCCCTTAATTCGAAACACGTCAAGGTTCGTTTTCGCAAGACACGAAATTCACTACTTTCCCTATGTCTCCTGTCTCGCGAAAAACGACCTAACCGCCCGTAGAGTTTAGAACACCGGAAGGGTCAATTTTCCGGTCCAACTACTGAAAATGTGGGGTAAAAATCTGGGGAAAATGCGATCTAACAAAAATCTCTGGAAACTACTGAAAAATTTGTATCGAAGATATTGAACGATTACGGGTTCCATCTATCGGCGAGAACTAGAACTAACCTTAAATCGGTAAGCAAAAATTCAAATCCAATCGAGTCGGTTCTATTTTCAACCGCAATCTTCGTACCCGCCGGGTGGCGCTGCTTGATCTTCATTCGAGTTTCCAGCGATCTTTCTCACCCTACGTGTTGCCAGTGAAAGAAAAATAATTGGCCACGAGAATATTTAAAAAGTACGTACAAAAACAGAAAGCTGATCTCTCGGCGGTAAATTTTTTTCAACTATTGCCGTCGGCCACGAAAATACTTAATCTTTCATTTCTGTGAGTCGAAGAGGTTAAATAAATGGATAATCCTTACTAAAACAGGTGGCGGTAGTTTTAACAATCGCGACATTTACAGACACCCCTGACGAAAATTCCACAGTAATCGTTCAAACTTTTGACAGTTATTAAGTTGATAAAAATCTTCATTTTATTCTTTCCCGCCCGGTCTCATATTGCATAATTTTTCTTAGAGAATGTTCCATAGATTGTATGCAAATACAAAAGTACCTACGCGAGAATGTTATCTAATAAAGCATTCGAATTTAATTTCCGGTTACGTACCCAAGTTTTAAAAGCAAACTAACGGAATAGTATGAAAAAATGCTTTGAAGGTTTAATAATATTTAAAAAAAATTAATTTCTTGAAATAAAATTACGAATTTTTTCTTAATGCGTAGGCGATTTGACACGGTGCCATTATTAATACTTGCAATATTCATTAGAAATATACAAGGAGAAAATAATTCGGTGAACGAAAAAAATCATTAAAAATGCATTTATTGATAGAAAACGGCAATTTTTTCTCTGATTTTTAAAAAAATTTATATAGCGCTGTTTTTTTACTTTCCCCTTGAACTTAGCAGTTATCTCCAAAGCCCCATTTTGCAAGATGTGGCTCATATTTTTAAGGGAAAATATTACGCAAAACACATTTATTAAAATAAAAACACTAGGGGTGGGGTAGGGGTCGGGGAAGGAATAGGGGTAAGAGCAGGGGTAGGGGTAGGGGTAGGGGTAGGTTTAGTCGATATGGGTATCAAACTGAGCGTCTCCACCTACGCAACGAGATTTGGGCAATTAAAATTTGGCAACAAATTCCTAGGCCCCATTTGTCGAGATAAAGCTAACATTGAAAGTTTTTTTCTTTTCATTTTTCTTTAAATACTTAATAGTGGTAGTCGTAGAGGTAGGGTTGGGTGAATGTAGGTAGGGGTAGATGTAGGGTAGGAGTTGGGTAGATGTAGGGTAGAGTTGGAGGAGTAGGAGTTGGAGTAGGGAGTTGGAGTGGGGAGTTGGAGTAGGAGTTGGAGTTGGGGTTGGGTTGGAGTTGGGAGTTGGGTAGGAGTTGGAGTGAGGTAGGGGAGTTGGGTGGGAGTAGGAGTTGGAGTAGGAGTTGAAGTAGGAGTTGTAGTAGGAGTTGGAGTAGGAGTTGGAGTAGGGGTAGGAGGTTGAGTATAAATATTTTCCAAATATTCGTTTTAAAAATTATTTCCAACACACACACTTCTTGCTTCATCCACATTACAACACATATTCTAAATACACAAACCAATTGCAGCTCTGCAATAGGCAAAACCTATATTTGTTATAATATAATTGTTTTAATATTTCGGTTCGCTTTTCAAAAGGAACAACCAGCTTCCACGCCGTATCTTCACAAAGGGCGAAACGAGTTTTGCTATGCCTAAAGAGATCATTACCCCTAATTTGAAAATTGACAAAACGTTGGGGTGAATTTTTACAGTTTGAAAATAAAATAAAATAAAGTGTTGTACCATTTGTCATTTGTTAAATGAATCGTGGTAGGTATATCCGTTGATGTCACTAATGCTACCTCCATGCGCGACAATGCGTCCGGTACCGTATTTAGTTTACCTTTTCTATGAACAACGTCGAAAGAAAATTGAGAAAGACGAGTTGACCAACGAGCTAAACGACCTGTGGGGTTTGTTAGAGAAACTAACCACTGTAGGCTCAAGTGGTCCGTAATTACTGTAAAGTGTGTTCCTTCAACATACGGTCTGAAATGAGTGAAGGAGTCTAGAACCGCAAGTAACTCGCGCTCCGTAACACCATAATTACGTTCATGAACGTTTAAGCAACGCGAAAAACAACTTACCGGGTGTTCTTCACCATTAAAATTTTGTGTTAATACACCGCCTATCCCGACTGCGCTAGCATCACAATGTATTACAAATGGTAATTTGAAGTCAGTACAGTTAATAACCGGCGCTGTTGTCAGTGCCTCTTTTAATTGGTTAAACGAATTTTCCGCTGCCTTGGACCATACAAAATTGCTTACTCCTTTCCTTGATCCTGTAAGTTTAGTCAGAGGAGCTGCTATCGTGGAAAAATCTTTAATGAAACAACGATAATAACCGCATAATCCTATGAAAGCCTTTATTTGTTTTGAGTTCTTCGGGATCGGGTAATTTTTAATGCATTCTACTTTAATGGGATCTGTTCTCAGTCCTTCCGAATCTACAATATATCCCAAATACTTTAACTCCTTTTTACAAAATTCGCTCTTTTTTAAGTTTATTGTTAGTCCGGCTTCTTTTAAGCGATAGAAAACCTTCTGCAAAAGCTTTAAGTGCGATTCAAAATTTTCCGAGATTAATATTAAATCATCTACATATCCAAATACGTTATCATCAAATTCTGGGCCAAACAGTTTATCAATTAAACATTGCAATTCACTAGGTGCATTTTTTAGGCCGAAGGGCATACGCGTAAACTCGTAAAGACCATACCCCGGAACAACAAATGCCGTTACAGGAGCTGAAGATTCATCTAGAGCAATTTGCCAGAACGCTTTCGAGAGATCTATAGAAGAGATGAAACGCGCACCCCGTAGCTTATCTACAATCCGAGATACATAAGGTAGTGGGTATGAATCT